>VZTD01000305.1:86956-319717 GCA_013397725.1 Rhagologus leucostigma
CACCACTTCTACTTTTCCAATGCCAGAAAATGAGAAAAAGAAAAACCTTTCCTGTCTATTTCCTATCTCGGCAATCAAACTACACAGTTGCCGAACAAATCTGTATTTACAACTGCTATGAAAACTGCCAGTATATCATGGTTAACTCAACTGTACGGATAATTGGCCTTAGGAGACTGGGAAGGCTGTTTTGAGAAGGCTTCTGCTCTCACTGATGGATTTTAGCAACATGACGGAGACAAGCTCCTGCATCTTTCAAAACTTTTCTGTCATCTCTGCATTAAGTATTGCAATAATTGTCTCTTTGTTTCGTCCATTCTGAATTTGTATGTATTGTTATTTTGAGGCACAAAGAACAGATTCATGTGGCCCTCCTGGTGGAAAGAAATCACTGAGCCTCCTGCAAGGGCTGAAAGAAGGGAGCGAATGCAGGGACAAGAAGAATGATGTCGAAATTTACAAAATATTGGGAGAATATGATGCAAAAAACCTGCTGTTACTCGATCTCCCAGAGGGAGCTGTGTAGGGTTTGCTACAATTAAAAGTTGGCTAAAATCTAGCCTGGAAACACAGACCTTTCTGCAAGGACACTGAGTCTGGGGGAAAATTTGGATATAAAGCTTTTACCCTCCTTTTCTGCTTAACCTGGCTTGTCTGGCTTTCTCGCTCTAAAAAGTTAAACCAGCTAGTTTATAGTCTAAAACCCTATGAATTTTCTTTAACATGAAAATCTTTTGATCCTCCTTGAGATGTTCATTCTCAGAAAAAAAAAGAATTAAAAAGAGGTCTAGACAGGTCCGCCTGCTTGTTTGGGGCCTCATCACAGTTATCTATCTTCTTGCGTTACCAGGCACAGGGAAGGTGTCAGTGGTGACCCTCTGTCCCTACAGGCCCTGCCAGGGTACATCTGGTACAAGAGAGGAGCAGAAGAACAAATCTAAAAACAGAACAAAAGAGAAAGATGAGGAGTGAAGGGAATATAGAGCTATGCAATCTGGGAAGTGCAGCAGACAACTGGAAGAAATTCATGTAGGACTTATGAAATCATGTCTACTCATGAAATCAGGTAGAGGAGACACACTAAAGAAAACTCTTTTCTCCTAACATAACCTTTCAGAGAATCAAAAGTTGTTTAGCAGTCTATAGATGGATCAAAGAAGTGAAAACCAATTACCAGTTTAGCCTATAAAATCTGAAAACATCACTCTCTAAAAGAATTATTTTAGAAAGTGAAGAATTTCATCTGTGAACTCCAGGAGAGGAAGAAACTTGCGTAGGAAACTTGTGAAAATTTTTCAACAAATCTGAAATCCACTCAAAGTCCTGTTGAATTAGAGAGTTTATGAAAACATAAACTGAGGTCAAACAGTGATGGTATTAGAAATCAAGATCTGAGAAAGAGAGTGCTTTGATATCTTAACCAATATCAATAAAATTATTAAGGAATTAATTAATTAATTAATAAAATAAAGCAACATCATAAAGAATAGAAGGAAAATGGATATAAAATTATGACCCCGGCTATTAAACATCAGAGCTTTTGGAACAGGAAAAGGAAAACAGACATGAAGTCTAAAGAGAGAAATCTGCAAAATGCTGCTGGAATGAGTTGATGTAAGATACCATGAAAGGTTACTCAAAATCTTGACAAGGAAATAAACCTGGAGCAGTACTCTATACTTGGATGGAGTCACTACACTTGAAATGAAAACATTTTGCAGACGTCTGCAGTCAAAGAACTGAAACTACCTGAAGAGAAACAAAATATGAATCATGTGCACAGTGAACAAAACTCAAAATTCCTTTATGGGAACTGCTCAAGAGAAATCCACATTCAGAGGTCGTACTTAGAACTTTAAAAATGAAAAACCTCCATGATGTACAGCTTGCACTGATAAATAAGTTAATATGATAACTGTAGTTCCTTAAATAAAGGGTTTTGATAGAAAACAAGATCATGCATAACAAGATCATGTATGTTAGAGTTGACACCTTGGTGGGGGTGAGAACAGATCATGGACTACAACTTAATTATGGATGTAGAACTTGTATTAATATATGCAATTTCAAGTGTATCTTAAAACTCAGGATTAAGCACATACATTTCACAAGCCTGTAAAAATGAATGTAGAGAGAATCACAGAACCACAGAATGGTTTGGATTAGAAGGGACCTTAAATATCATCTAGTTTCTGCTGCAGGCAGAGACACCTTCCACTGGACCAGGTTACTCAGAGCCCCATCCAACCCAGCCTTGAACACTTCCAGGGATGGGACACCCATAGCTTCTCTGGGCGATCTGTGCCAGTGCCTTGGCATTCTCACAGTAAAGAATTTTTTCCTAATATCTAAACTAAACCTATTCTCTTTCAGTTTGAAGCCATTCCCACTTGTCCTGCTGCTAAATGCTCATGTGAATTATCTCTCTCCATCTTTCTTGGGGGTTCCCTTCAGGCACTGGAAGACCGCAATTAGGTCACTATGAAACCTTTTCTGTTCCAGACTGAACAAACACGATTCTCCCAGCCTTTCCTGACAGGAGAAGTGTTTCATCCCTCTGATCATCTTGTTGGCCTCCTCTGGGCTGCCTCCAACAGGTCCCTGTCCTTCCTGTGCTGGGACCCCAGAGCTGGATGCAGCACTGCAGGTGGGGTCTCAGCAGAGCGGGGCAGAGGGGCAGAATCCCCTCCCTGCCCTGCTGCCCACAGGGCTTTGGATGCAGCCCAGCACACGGGGGGTTTCTGGGCTCCCAGGGCACACGGCCGGGGCATGTTCAGCCTCTCACCCACCAGCACCCCCAAGTCCTTCTCCCAGGGCTGCTCTGGATCTGGTCATCTCCAGCCTGGATCAATCCCAGGTATTTTCCTGACCCAGGTGAAACACCTTGGAGCTGGGTCTCGTTAAACCTCACAAGATTCCCATGGGCCACTTGCTGAGCTTGGCCAGGTCCCTCTGGATGGCATCCTGTCCTTCAGGTGTGTCAACAGCAGATTTGCTCAGGGTGCTCTCTATCCCTCCATCTATGTCATTAATGAAGATTTTAAATAACACCAGTCCCAGTGTGGAGCCTTGAGGGACACCGCTTGTCCCTGAGAAAAGACTATTGATAGCTGGCTACCTGAGGTAATTTTTGCAGACACAAGCGAGTACATATGCTACTCAGAACAGCTAAAGCTGAAAGGGCAGGAAAGAGTAAATCTTTTCACTTTGCTCCCGACTTCTGCACAGAAAAGAGAAGCCACTCTCAGTTTCTTCCAGAAAAGAAGACGGAAAAAGAAATGAACATTCAGAATTTAAGGTCTGACACGGAGAAGACAGGAGAGGAGATGCTGCACGCAACAACCAGGAGAGAGCTAAACCCCCTGGGGTACCTTGGATGCTGCAGGGCAGGGTGAGCTCACAGGCTGCCTGTGATTTCTTGACACAAAGCTCAGAGTTGCAGTCCCAGCTCACTTTTCTCTCCTCTTTGCTGCCTTGAGACACGTCTCCCATGTGCCCAGCAGCATCCACTGAAGGTCAGGCAGTCCCACGCTGCTTCCCTCCTCCTGCTGCTCCTCACTGCTCCTGTGCCTTACCTCGTGTGTGGAAAACAGGCTTTTCTCCAGGGAGGCAGGTCAGCACAGTCATCTGGCAGAAAACAAGTTGCTTTAGCAGGCTTGTTTTCCACCGGTGAGCCAGCTGAGCAATCCCAGCTTGCAGAGCCTCCCTTACAGTTTAGTTAACCTGATGCATTCATTAATTAAACCCCCTTTTCAGTTCTGACAAAAAATATCCTCATAATATTACATCATGTACAACTGGAATAACTACAGTAAAATCCACACCTAGAGTGGGAAAAAAAAGAGTTCTGCCCAGAAGGTAGTGAGGGATTGGGAGATGAAAAAAGAAATTTAAAACCACCAAACCCACCAGGAATCACGAATCTCTTGACTAAATTTTCGACTGTGTCAACCAACTAGAATGTCAAAAATCCAACGCCAGGTATTTTTTAAAGGGTTTTGCACTGGCCTAACTTCTTTCCTCACTGAAATCTCACCTTGGGATATTTCATGGACAAAACTTACCCTGGCACAAGAAAATGTGATTTGCAGTACATAAGTGGCATGTATAATGTGGAGAAGGTGAGAACGAGCAAATCAATTTGCTGCTTATTGGAAACTGGTTTTTCCAAGGGCTGGTCACCTAAGCAACTTAATTATGCTATGCATGCAATCTGCTTCCATTGAACATTCCATATTGATCTTTTTTTTGTGACTGCTATATATAGAGACATAGACCACTTCTGGTGTCTGCACAAGTGCCACGTCTTTCTAAAATAGATGAGGTTTGCCATTATTCTACGCAAGAAAGTAAAAAGAATTGTAACTCAGGTTCTCTGATTTACCATTGGGATCTTGTATACTCTTTTCTCTATGGTCATCTGTAGCATATAATTGCAACCCATTATTTTTTTCCCTAAATTTTTTTTCCTGCTAGGAAAAATGTAATTCGGCTGAAGATACATATTTTGTGAAAATGAATAAATCTCAAACATTTGCTAGGATGAATTCTTATACACAGAAGTCTTGGATGGAGAGCTAGGAAAGGCTGGACTGTGGAAAGAATCTCTCAGATCCGAAATAACAATTGCTTGAATCAGAATGGACAAAAATTATTAAAACCTCTCTGCTCCAAAAGAGACAAAGCATAGAATCTAGTTCAGCCATCCTCACTCCATGCTTTAAACACTCTGTAGTAGCCTGTTTGAAATCTTTCTTCTTCTGTGAAAACCTAGTCTCACATTCATTTCACTGCAAAATGAAATAGGCCTCCATGTTTCATAAAATTGGTTTGCTTCTCCACTTTAATTATAAGTGCCTTACTTAGATAGGTGGCCAGCTTTTTGTCACCACACAAGCAATGTCTTGTTTGAGAAAATCCTTCCTACTCTATGCTAATTGGAAAGATGTAGCCCACACTAAACATCCTTCAAGTCAAGCAACAAAAAAAAGGAGTGCAATGCACAGCTACATTTCTGCTTGCAGGTGGTCCCCTGATATTCCATTTATTTGAAGAAATGACCATTCAAAGAATCATGATGATCTCCTTGGATTAAAAAAAGAGCCCTTGGAATAATAGGTAGAATAGTGAATCAGTCAGGTTGGACAGGTATCTTTATCAGTGAGCTAACATTATATATATATAATACACAAGAATCCAGTTCAATACTGCTTAAACTGTGCTGTTTAAACATAGCCATGAGGTCAGATGAAAATCTAGGTGGCATCAGTCCAATGCTGGCAAAGATCGTGGGTAGAACACCTTATTGTCTCAAGCTAGGAACTCCAACCCAGAAATGTAGCTAAAAGCTTCCATTAACTCTTGTTCTGTACATGCTTACAGAGAATTCTACTTCTTAACATAACTATGATTCTAAAAGAAAAGAATCTAAACCAATTCCTTCCTTAACTCAGTCTTTTTAAATCTTTGTTGTAAAAGTAACTTTTGGTTGACTTTTATTTTTCTGAAAACTGCTGCCTATTGTTACCCTAACAGCTGTAAGGTTCATGCTATTGAAAGGTTCAAATGTTTGTTACAATAATTTCTGTAATAGTATATCTTCAAAAGAAAGAAAAAACATAACTATGTACTCTTACTTCTTTCTGAAGGTCGTAACTAACACCGTTAAGCAGTTGTTCTAGTCTAATATGAATGCTGGGGAGGGGGGCTGAGATTAAAAAAGGGAAAGAACCATCTACAAGAACGCTAATTAAAATGCGACAACAATTGATCGCGCCCTTTCACTGGGGGCACTTTAACAAATTTTTCCGTTTGACCTTCACTGCTAAGCCACACGAACTATGAATTCATAGCATAACTAATTAATGATTGATTGCGCCGTGTTTGCAACTGCAGGACCCGGGCGGCTGCAGACGCCGGGGCCGGAGCTGCGTGTGCAGTTCCTCCCGGGGCCGGCTCAGTGCGCTGCAGCCCCGGCAATCGGGGCAGCCTGCGCTGCTCGCTCGGCACCATCGGGCACCGGCACGGTGCAGAAATAATCCCACAAGCACAGGTGTGTGTAGAGGGGCTCTCACACAGCTTCTCAAAGGGTGGCACTGCCTAGTTCTTCTCTCTTGAGGGAGAGAGAAGAAAACGAAAAGAGAAAGAAAGGGAGAGAAAAAAAAAAAAAAAAAGAGAAATTGAAGAGGAATTTAACAGACCTGAAAACCTGCTCTCATGGGAAGCCGGGGTGCGAGCGTGGCCCTGTGAGATGCGGGCATGGCCGGCTCTCGCACCCGCCCCTTCCACAGCCGATCCACGCCAGGCACACCCGTACCCCTAAGGCAGGGCAGGCAGCACATCCCCTTTCCTCAATCCCCTTTCCTCAGCAGGCTGACCATTGGCGCCCTCCTCTTTCATGGCGTGTGTTTTAGCAAAATATGCAAGCTGCATGAGAGCAAGGTGTGTTCAAGGCGTTCCCACCACGGGCCGGGATGTCGGATTCTTTGCATCACACTGGTGCTCTGGAGTGATATTTCCTGTTTCTGGATGCTGCTCTGCTCTGGTGAGATGCAGCGACCAGCAAGTGAGGTGTGTGCTGCCTTGTGGTTGAAGGAGCAGAAATGTTGGCACAGGTTACAGGTGTAACATGTCTGGGGAACAGGTGGGGAGAGTCATCCAAAAATTACAAGTGAAGCATCATAATAGGTTCATACTCAGTCAAACCTAATCTAAGCCCTTATCCTTGAACGTTCTGTCATGGACAGGCCATGTCAAAGGAAGGTATCCATAGAATACAAAACCAAAGCAATTACACAGTGATACCTACCCAAAATCTGGGCATGGAATAGGGATTGTTCAGCCAGGAAAAGAGGGGGCTTAGGGGTGACCTAATTGGGGCCCTATAGCACCTGAAGGGAGCGTATAGAAAGGATAGAGAGGGACTTTTTACAAGCGCCTGTAGTGACAGGGCAAGGGGGAAGGGATTCAAACTAAAAGAGAGTGGGCTTAGATTAGATATTAGAAAAAAATTCTTTACGGTGAGGGTGGTGAGGCACTGGCACAGATTTCCCAGAGAAGCTGGGTATTCTCCATCTCTGGAAGTGTTCAAGGACAGGCTGGATGGAGTTCTGAGCAATCCGGTCTAGCGAAAGGTGTCCCTGCCCATGGCAGAGGGGTTGGAATGAGATGATCATCAAGGTCCCTTCCAACTCAGACCATTCTATTATTCTGTGTTTGCAGATTGGGTTATAAATGTGTTCTTTCTCTTTTTGTTTGGAACCAGGTATCTGTTGACTTAATTCTGTGTTCCCACGTTATCACACCAAAAAAGATGGCAGGAAATCAATTTTTGCTCATCTTCTCCCAGACATTCACCACTCTGCAGGTTTCTCCTATATTCGTCAGCTCTCTCACTTTGTGTTTTCCAGAAAGAAGAAAAGTTGCTCATTTACACCATCTGTTGGAGTTCTACAAATAATCAGGAGTCAAAACGGGACCTTTAATAGCAACAGCCTAATGAGCTCCATATCTCCCCAAAGTGGGTCAAAGCTCCTCAAAGCTTTCCTGAGAGGATCCTAAGCTTTAGCTAAGATAAGTCACACACATACGGTGACAAGAAGTACACCAAATGCAAGTTGCCCAATTTTCAGGAAAAAACCCTCCACTGAACAGTGGTTGAGCAGCAGAATAATGTTTTTGGAGAGATAAATCACATGACTATATAAATTTGGTAAAATTAGGAACTTAAAAAAAAAAGAACGGAAATTTAATCAAAACCAACATCTTGGAAAGTGTTAATAGAGAATTAATTGGCTGTTCTAGTCATGTGTATGTCAACAAAAATAACTGAAGAAATCAACCTATTGGTATAGGCTGCTTGGTTTTTCCTGATGTTGTGGAAGTAGTAAATAGGTTATTAAATGTATTTTCTCAAAGATTTGTAGACTTCCAACTTTCTCTGTTATCGGTAAGATTTAAGCATCTAAATGTGTTTATAGATCTGCTTATAAGTGGGTTTTTTTAATATTAAAAAACCAAAAAACCCTCAAATGCTATTCAGAGAGCTTAGAGGCTGTCTCACCTGCTATTTAGCAGTGCTCTCTCTTTTCCCTATAAACAGAAAGATACAGTGATCTTATGCAATAATTTATTTTACCTTTGGGACATAAAAACCTTTCTCCTTAGACTTACAAAGCCACCAAGAAATCTAAAATGACTGGCATAGATATCAGTGTTTTTTCTTGAGTGGGTCATAACAGGGCAGCAAAATGGCATGGTAACGGAAATTAAATGTCAACCAGAACACTTAGAGGGGACATTATTACCCTGAGCAGGAGTTAAAAAAGAACATGCTGCCTTTGGTTAACTTATTAACCAGAACATGCTAATATATACAAACTAAGAAACTCATCCTAGGAATTACCCTTTCTGTGACCAAATTAATCATCAGTTCAGAACCTTCCTTCCTTGCCAGCTCTAGTTTAGGAAACAGATATGAAGAGCTTCCAAACCATATCTCTAGGATGCCAAGGCAGGAGAATTGCAGCTACACACAGCTCGGTGTTGTGCCTCCTGGTTAGGGATGTGCCAGTCCAACTCCACTCCCAAGCTGCTTCAGAACAAGCAGAGACTGCATTGCAACACTAGATTATGATTTCATGAAATACTAGGTTCACCAAACTGTAATACTAAAAATCCTTGAAGAGTTGATGATAAAATGTTGGAATATTCTGATGTGTGAGGCTTCACGGATAAGGAATACTAGATTCTCTATACAACACAGATGAGTTAGGCACAGAAATAAATATTGCATTACTTTGAAATGCTGAATACCTTGTTCACAAATCTGTCACAGAAAGGGTTTCAAAAAGGAGGCAGCAATAACAACAGGCAGCTGTAACTCTCCAGTGTTGAACTCCCTCCAGAGACAGAAAAACCATCATTTAATGCCTATTTCTCTAAGTCATGGAAAACATAAAAAAGGAAGCCAACCATAATGGTAAAAAAAAGCACAAGAACTTACATTGTAAATTAGAGCTTTAGATAAATGTTATCTGAGTGATTGCTCGAAGAGCAATAGCTCTCAAGGTTGTTTCTAAACGATACACAGTTTCAGTATTGACCCCAGTGATCTGGTTCTTACCTACTACAATGTACAAAAATCTTTTGTGGAGGATACATACCCAAATTCTTTGTAGGCCCCTACTCTGAGAAAATTCTCAAGATTACTCAGCTTATAATTTATGACAAAACCAAAAAGGTATGGATTTCTCTCTAAGCTTCTCTTCAAACTGTGGGCTGTCAATCACTGAAGGAAAAAGCAAGGGAGTGAGGGGGACGGAGGGAAGAGGAAAAACAGGTGTGCACATTTCCACACACAAAGCAGGCAGAAGGTATTCCCTGTGATGGGTACATCAGACACTGCTTTCTGAAATCAAATCCCCAAATCCCCCCTCCCCCTTCCTGTCTGTCTTTCATTATGTACTGTTTGTCATATTCTGTTTTCCCATCTGGTGGCAGTTGTGTACATCTGATGAATCCTCCAAAAGTTTCGACTTTGTATCCTTCTTTGGTTCCTCAGTTCATTTGCTGTTAACTTCTTAAAAGCTTTCCTCAGAAGCAGTCACTCAGGTGACACGTTTCCTCTCTGCAGGTGTAAGGCAGGCACTACTGCTGCTCTGTGTGTTGCTTTCCCTGCTCTAAACCCCATTTTTATGGCTTTTAGAATACAGTAATAGGCACACACTATACAGAACAATATTCACAAATGCCCTCGTTGTTCAGTATGCTGCATCCCATATGTTTGCTTATGGCAATAAATCCAATTGCATTACTTCAGCTATGGCAGATTTATACCTGCTTCCTATCAGTCAATGAATTGACTTTAAAATTTTCTTCAGAGTTTTTCATTACCTGTCTGAATCATCCCTTTCATACCTATCAAAGTTGGTCTCCATTGATACATACCCTCAGTCCTTACTTTCTAATAATAAATCTCAAATTCATCAGTGCCCTTGCCAGGTGTCTCATCCATGAGTAGCAGAGCATTCACCTGTTATGCCCCTGAGCTGTGGAATTCCCTGAACTCAAGTCTCATCTCCAAATCCCCTGAGCTTTTCTAATCCCTCTTTGATTCACACTTATTAAAAATTACTTTTCATAGTTGATCCATTACTGACACATGCTGTAGGCTTTACTGACATAAAAATAGTTCTATTTTCTTTATAGATGATGCACTGACAATGCCAAGACAAAAAAAAAAAAAAAAAAGCCTCTTTATTGGCTTTATATATAGATTACAAGACTTGCTTTTCTCTATCTTTCTTTTCTGGAGTTAAGCATCAGCTCATCTGCTTGGGCTGTGCTGTCCAGACCTCAGCTCTGAGAATAAAAGTGGAAATTCTTATTGCTGTTAGTAACATATCATGAATCAAATGCAGAGTACTGAGTAGGCATATCATAAAAATCTAATTTGTAGCAAAGGCATTTTACAAAACATTAGCGCCCAATTATCCCTACGGCCTAATTTGGTACTCTGCTCAAGAAAACTGAAGCAGAGTCAGAAAACACTCCAGGGTACTACTGAAGGGACTCAGGTGTTCCAGTGTCCCAACTCTGGACTGGGACAAGGTCTTTTGTCAGCAGTGAGTATGCCCGTGTCTTTCCTGCACACACACAGCCTGCTGTTTATCAATTTGAAAACACACATCTTATTACAAGAGCCCACACATTATTTGAGTGCTTTGAGGTGAAGCACAAGCAGCTCTGAAGCATATTAGGACTGTAACTCCTAAGGGTAGGCATAATCTTGACCCAGGATCTGCATCCAGGTGACCTAAGCTTCATCTCACCCCTTCAGGGTGAAATCAGTGATAGCTTTGAAAGCAGGTTTAACCCAGAGGAGCACATTTATGGGAAGTGTGTATGAGAGCGAGATTTCTTTTCTGATTGTGTGAAATGGTTGCACTGGTAATTATTTTTATTCTCTGAGTTTACTAAACTTAGTAAACTGTGAGTTTTCAGTGATTTCTCAAGCCTTGGACATCCCACTGAACTCCATGCAACAGGGCACCGCTCAGCTCTGGCTGCTCTCTTAGCACACGCCTGGGAACACTGACCTGACATCCAATGGCTGGGACACGGAAAGAATTGCCATGGGGTGCTTGTTGCTCTGTTACCAGAAATCATGGATAACACTGGCAAAGGGAAAACTCAGACAGAACAAACAGGCAAATGATGATGATTTCTCCTTCATGTTTACATTCTCCCCCAGTTAAACAGTCTGTAACATGGCACAACAGGGTACATATATTTATCATACTTCTCTTTACTGGTTGAGTTCTAAGTCCAAGGTTTGGTCTGAGATTAATAGCAAGTTACCAACTTGATTTACAGCAATGCATTACCTCACATAAATTATCTGTGCATTGAATTTGCTTTAGTGCTCTGGAACTTCTTCTTTGTTTTCTTGTTTCTTCAAAATCAGCATTGTGGTTCAGAGAGTTTCCCAACAAGTCCTTTAAATACTTGGGTGTGTGTTATCCGGCCCTGTAAATTCAAAAAACACTTTTGTTCTGGCAGTTGTCATTTAATGATCTCCCAGTTTATTGATCGAGAAGAAAGTATTCCTTACCACTGTCAGATGTGACTACATCATGCTGGTTCTTTCCAAACCAGAACAGAAATATTTATTGGGTTCTTTTACCTTTTCTGCACCATGGTTGACAGCTTTACCTCCTTGTCTAGACTCTCGATCTTCCATGTTTCTGCTGCACTGAAAGGATTTCCTGCTCTTCCCCTCACACTGTTATTCTCTCTAACTTTTCCACGCATGTCTATAACTCCTACTTAGTAAAAAATTTTCCTCCAACAGCTTTTCAGCTCTCAAAATATTTTATGGTGGGTTTAATAAAGAACACTATTAATGAAGAACACTATTCTTTCAACTGATGAAACTTTCTTACCCCATTTTGAAAATGTAATTTTCCTTTGCAACTCTGCAAAAGGAAAAGGTACAAGCTTAACTACAGTTTTTCACAGTACACTCCTGAAGCAAGTTTATTCCTGGCTGAAGACAATGCCTCTTTGTACTTAACAAGCAGAACCATACATACATTTTCATTCAGAACTTGATATTTACTTCCTTAAGCATTTCACATTTTATTTTAATTCATAATGGATAAATACTGAAAACAGTGACAGGGCTGGTGTGAACACTTTTTCTACCAGAAGTGTTTATCTATGGAAATTTTTAAATGGAAAATAGAAAATTTTTAAGGAAAAAGTGCCTTTGGCAAGCAGCTCTCTTCTTTTTTGGTTTTATTTGTTTTAAAAGTAGTGAGGACCTGCCTTTGCCCTATCAGATGTTCCAACATTAGGCCATGTTCAAGTCTTCTTTTCAGCACCTCTGATGCAAAAGTCAATTAGTAGTGGTAAGGTAGAAGGTAAAAGAGGAAACACACCTTGGGGTTTTTTTGTGAAAGACATAAAAGCATGGCTTACATTACTCCGCAAAAGTCTGTTGAACAGACTTCTTTACACATTGAGCCAGAACACCTGCTTTAAACTGGTGGCTGCATCAGAAGACAATTAACTTCTTCCTGTGGTCAGTTTAATTTCCCACAGCACCGTTCTACTTGCTGCATCAGGGAATGCCAAAGGGAATGCCCCCAGTGCCATGTGCCCTGGGGGCACTGTGCCATCCCTCCAGGGTTTGTGTGTTAAATGCCCACGACTGTGAGTTCAGGGGTTTCAGGGATCTAGCTACTTATGCTGTGGATAGCAGGCAAGGGACAACAACATTTAGAGCTTTGAAGTTACAGTTTAGAAACTGTAAGAGGGAAAGTGTCTGTTTAGTTTAAGTTTCTGGATGGAGAAGCTCCTCCAAGCATGACAGGCAGCTCAGGAGTACATACACAAGTGGCTGTTTAAAAATTTAACAAGCAGGCAGTGGAGGCTGCTGTAATAGGTTGATCAAAGGCAGGAGCCAGCATCCTGACAGTGAATGAGTGGTAACAGCTATGATGGGGTTGGACTCTAAAGGACCTGGAAGGCAAAAGCAGTTATTTCTGATGCAGCACAGGAAAAGCAAAGATGCCAGAAAAAGATAAGGAAAGAAACTGATCTTTTCAGTATTATCCACCACAGCTACAAGTGGAACAGAACACTATTTGTCAAGGCCGAGGTGAGAGATGTTGCTGTAGCTGAGAGAGATGAGAGGCTGAATGAGCTGTATGTAAAATCTTGTGTGGAAATCTTTTTCAGAAGTGCTAAAGGAGGAGAATTTGTGAGACTGAGATGTTGTCCAGAGGCCTCTCTAGCTAAAGTGAGCAGACTGTGGGCCTGACTGTCTGGTATGGGTGAGGACAGCAGGCAGGGGCTCTTCCATTCCTACTGAGCTTTCCTGATGGCTGCCTGAATGCAGGTGCCAGAGGTGGGGACAGAGGTGAGCTTGAGGAAAACACGTAGCTAATTAGAGAAATGAGAGAAAGAAGGAACTAAGTGTTTGCAAAGAATATTACATGGGGTCAAACAGCAGGAGGGAGACAAGAAAAACAAGCTTTGAGAAGTAGCTGAAGAAAGCAGGAAGGAAGTAACAGGATTAGACCCCTTGTTAGTTTTTCCCTTACTGCTCAAAGCCCCATTACTTCAGTTACTCCATTCCTGTGGCTCATCCCTCACCTGCTACAAAGGACTGCAATGGAATAATGATCTCGAGGTGGGGAGCACCAAGGCCAGCTCATGCCAGCCTTAGGTGAGGCTGACAGAGTGGGAGGGAAACAGAACACTGCCAGCCAGCAGCCAGTCACCCATCCTCATCCGGCACAAGCAATCACTACAGCTCAGCAAAACCCACTGCAGGTTGTTGCTGATCTGGGAATCTTCCCTGAAAAGCGAACTATTTCCTTTTTTTATTTTTAACGAACTATTTAATTTTTTCCAATGTTCTGCTTAGTCGTTCTAAAATATTCCTCTTCCGATTTGCTATACGACACACGGCACAGTGGGAGTACTCTGTGGTTACAGACTAATTCTAAAACCAATTTAAATCAATGTGGATGTAATTTACCACGTATATGCCTCTAACATTCCCTAGGCAGTTGTACCCTTTATTACAATCAGTCTTTTACTGTAGTTCCTCAGTTTTCCACATATTACTATCTCTAAATAATGTATTACAAACATTTATGATTCTTACAGAAAACGAATCCACTTACATCTCTACATCCTGTGAACATACTGAGTTTATTCTTGCATAAGTTTTTTGGTCTAGTTCTTGCTTATAATTTTTTGTAAAATATTATAGTGTCAAGAGGAAAGATGAATAATTCTGTTTACACATCGAAACAGTCAGAGGACAATCTATTGAGAACAGAGGCAGGAAATCCAGGGAAAGTACAAATCTAAGGACAAATATGGATGACAACATCAGAGGCAACAGCTCAGGGAACAGAGATTTGGCTGGAAACAAGACTAAAAGGTTTGGAAATCATTTTGAAAAGTAAATTACCAGGTATTGAAGCTAAATTTTAGAAAATCTGGAATGGAAATGCAGTTGAGAGGACCCAAGCAGGGGCAAATCTTGCAAGGGAAAGAAAGATAAACTGAGAAAGTTACTTTTGTCACTCTTTGCATGGAATAAATTTGCAGGAGACTTTGCCTAGATAGGTCAAATGAGACGGTAGGAGAAAAGTTTTGAGATCTTACCTTTGGATCATCATCTGACCATCAAATTAGAAATGTTGCTACAAAAAATAAAAAGTGAGTAAAGAATTTGACAGTGGAAGAGGAGTGTTACCTTGCATAGAACCATACAGTACTTTATTACTTGAACATTTAAGTGACAATTCATCTGAAAATAGAGAATTTAACTCACAAATTACAAAATACTTACAGAAAAAGACGGCAAGTTGTAGAAGGGAATCTGAATTGAAAATGACCTTCCACTCTCCTGCATAGAGATACGACATATCTACAATTTCCCAAATCCAATTGCTGCTTGATTTCATAATTTCTATCCATTTTTACCTGCATTGAAATCACAGTTAAAGTCAGCTTGAAGGTAGAAGCACTGGATTTATCTCTCATCTCAAATTTATACAATATTCTTAAGAAGGAAATCCCCAAACCCTGATCTACCTACTTTAGCTATTGCTGCCTCTTCTGTCCCTCAGGAAGCAGGCCGAGTGCCAGGTGCTGTTGGATGACAAGAATGTAGGACTAGGACTTATTTTCATATATTTAGTTCTTTCTTATCAAATACTGACAATTTGATGTCTTTCTTGTATCATTTCTGCTGTCATCCAAGAGCATTTCACAAAGGCATTAAGGTATTATTTTCTGAGTCTCTGACAATATTGTTTGTTCATAAAAATGATGGGGTTGCTGAGGAAAAGAGATTAAAAAGGCAAGTCTAAATCTAATAGAAAAATTGCGTAACTGGGAGAACCCTACGTATTATCCCTTCAAATAAGGATGAGTGTGCTGAGGTGAGACAAACACCTGAGTCAGTGTGCTGATAATCATTACATCGGAAATTAAGTTGCACATAGTACAATCACACTTGAATGAAAAAAGGGTTATCAAAACAAGACTGATGTGCATAAAGTTCCCCATTGCTACAAAAATCCATTCCCTAGAGGCCCAGACTGTAAAGTGTCCTGTGTTTTCTGATCAGTCTCAAAGACAGAAAAACTGAGTACTGCACAGGATCTCAGTAGCATTACTCTCGTGAGCAAAACAAACTTCTTGGGTAAGACTTAAGTCATGATAGCAATTAGTAAAAGTTACATTAAATTCACTGGTGTGACTGGAAAAACATTCCTAATTGGTAAAATGTAACAACAAAACACCGAATTTAAAACATACATCCATATTTTCACTATATCAGAATGAAGATTCAGATTTTAAGTGTCCTGAGTTGCAAATTTTTTTTTGATGTTGTATCAAAGTGAGCATGAGAACCCTACGCACAGAGGATGACAATGGGAAAAGAACAGGTCAAACTTAACCCGTCTTGTATCTTCACTGAAGCTTACAACATGCCCAGAAAGCCAGTGAAGTCCTCCACAACTGGAAAGAGCACTCTAAGTAGTTCTGCTTGCATTATCAGAGCCAGCTAAAACAGCTTCTGTAGATGGAGGCCGAGATTTATTCCATCAGCTGTCAAAAGCAAGAAGTAGAAAGTAGCTACAGCTAAAATAAAGTTACATGCATTATTTTACATAAGGCCCTGTGCATTACTGGAGGAAGGTCATATTACTTCCTTCCTCTTTGGGGTAGATTTCAAGCAGCAAAACCAAGGAAAAACAAACCCCATGAATTGGTCTCTCAATTTATTTTCACTTGGATAAACTACCTATCTTATGGAGATGGTTAAAAGTTAAAAGTATAAGATCAATTAAGACAGGAAAAGCATTTCCTTGAATTTTAGCAGAAATGTTAGGAGTGTTTCAGCATCAGACACAATTATTGAAAAGCAAAGCATACAGAACTTAAATGGGACAGTCATCTCAGAGCCCTTGCATTATTTTGTTTCTTGCCTTGTCCGTCATGAGCTGTCAGGTCATCCTTTCATTACCATTTCCAAGGACTCTTCAGAGCAGAGCTGCCTGGGATGTGGAGGAAGAGTTTCTTACCTTTGCTTTGAGTTGTTAGTTTCTAACAGAACAGTTTCTAATGAAAAACATTGGACAAGAATTTCGTAAGGAAACATGTCATGTCCAAGATGAGCTGTGACCAGAGCTCACTGCAGAGTTTAGATCCAAGATCTAAACCACTTTTTCCCCCACCCAGTTCAGAGCACCAACGTGAACACGCACATCTCAGATGCAAATTCTGACCAGCAGGAAATCTGTATAGAGTAGGGGAAAACAGAAGAGGAATGGGGGAAAAAAAATCTGTCTTGCAGCACCTCTCTACTCAGCATATCATGTCAGCACCTCGTAAAAGCCAACTTTCCTCACTTAAGTGTACATTGCTCATAAGGACATTAAACAGTGAGTTCAGCCTTTTGATCACAGATCATCACAAAGTACACACCAACAATCTTCATCTGCAGTGTGCAATAATATGGCTTTCTTTAAGCTTTTCAAAGCTTTTTCAGAAGTGAACAGCCAGAAACAAAACTGGAGGAAAGGGCAGTGTGCTCTTTTTACCAGGAACATCCAGCTGCCCCTTGTTAGGCAGCTAACATAACATAAAAACAGGGCTGATTCTTTTGCTCAGACATGAACTTGAAGAGGTCATCCAACTTAGAGATGCAGACTATGCCACCCAGTGTTAATCATATAAAACACAGGAAGCATTTCCCAAAAAAACAGTTTTCAAAGCATCCCTTGTGGCCCAGGAACAAAAAAAAACAAGTCACAGCAAGCACTCAAAAAAGCATGGAGAAATGCTACTGGGAAGTTGTTTGTACAGAAAGGGAGGTTTTGTGTGATTCACGCACAATTTAAGAAGTGGAAGATCCCAATAACTAAATATTAGGAGGGTTTTTGTTTCACTGACAGAAGTGAAGTACAGTGAGAAGCAGCTATTTCCAGTTGTAGCACCAGTGCCATCCCACTGTCCTTCACTCATAGCCTTGAAAAAAACTTTCCTGCAGAGAGTTGAAAATAAACAGTGAAATACAGGATGTTTCAGGAGCAAAGAGTAGCTTACAGAGAAACTAGAGGAATGTTTGAGTTGATCTTTTACTGTAAAGCAGAATAACATTTCCCTATTTCCAAGTTATCATGCTTCTCTGCATAACAAGTGGTACAATAAAGAACAGGCAGCCAGCATGTTTCAGAGCAGAGAAATGCATCCTGAGTTCATGTTCCCACACAGGAGACGAGGAAAAGATTGAGTCACCTGCACTAGATCGAGGAATTTAAGTTGATGTTTGTTCGTCAAACAATTTGAATAATGTTTCTTTTCACATGTAGATTGCTTCTTGAAACAGACCTTCTATATCTGTTTTTTTCCTTCTTTTCACACCACTAGAAGCGGAAGAGCAATTTCATATCTGATTTTCTATTGAATTATTTTCTTAGTTTAGTTAGAGCAGGCAAAAAGATAAAGCACTGAATTATCCAGCTCCTCATTTCTTAGCACTTCATTCATAAGGAAAAGCTTGTTTTTCAAGCTATCCCTGTCCATCCACTTTTCTGAACAAATACCAGCTTCTCTTGGGCTCTCCCTCTTGTTTCTTTCTCTTAGCACGAACAACAGCCTGACAACCAACGTGCAGGCAAACAAACATTTTCACAACAGCTTTGACAATTGTTGAAATTAGGCTTTCCTCCCTTGCTTAAAAATGCTGAAATAACAAAACTCAAGCCTACCAAGTATGAGCCTCCATGTCAAGCTGTGAATTTATACTTGGGTAAAGTGAAGACAATCAGGAGCTCAATTTGAACCGCCTATGACAACAGGGGAAGGGAAAACAAAAGACTAGAACAAATAAGAAAAAAATCATAATGAACCCCACAAGGAACAGATTAAAATGATCTTAGATTGTTCTTCACCAGTGGACCACAGCCCATCACCATGAAGTGGCTTTCTGTGCCAGACAACTCGTGGTGTCCGCTGCCTTGCTGCAGGGAATTCCTGCAGTTCTGCCTCATTCCCCCACGCCTGTGGGCATCCCTCTTCCACCCAGCCCAGGACATGGATCCACCCCACTTATTGCACCCACGGGCAGGGCAAGGGGCAGACTGGTGTCCTCAGTGCCAGCCATGTGGTCTGTTGTCCCAGCTGAGCAGAGCAGGTAGCCACAGAGCCATCAGTGCAGCATTTCTGGACCTAAATCACAGGCTCTTGCACCTGCTGAGGAGACAAGTTTTGGTTACAGGGTAGGAACCAGGTTATCTTCAGAAATGCTGCCTTTTGTGTGAAAACTGGTCACAAGAGGAAGGGTGGAGGGACTGACAGAGCAAATACATGCATTTTGTTGCCATAAGGAAGAGGATTTAGAGAGGGAGAAGAAATTACCAAGTTTCTTACATTCTTCACTGTTACAGTAGATTTTTGTCCTCTCGCAGCTATTAGTTCATTATTTCAGCTCCAGTCCTACCTGCCACGTTATTCAAGTACCATACAGTAAATTTGTGCTAGGCTGCTTCTCTCCTTTCTACTATTCATATTTCCTAAGGAGACAGCGCCATTCTTACAAGAGCAGGCATTTAATTCACAGCCCTGCCACAGGCTCCCTGTGTGACCAGAGACAAGCCACTTAACCTTTCAGTGCTTTGGTTTCCCCTTCTCTAAAATGGGAAGAATAACAATACATTTCTTACCTTTTATTCATTTTGTCTGTTTAAACTGTAAGCTCTTTTAGGGTGGAGGTTATCTGCACTAAGTTACAGGACTGCAGCATTTATCAGTGTAAAAATATCAGTTGCCCGTTTAAAATAGTTCAGAATTTTTATTTTCATGGATGAACTGAAGTTCAGCACTATCTGAGCAAGTGCAAAATGTTCAAATGCTTTTTTAAAAGGCAAGAAAATTGCTCCACACTGCCTGTGCTTACAGATACTCTGCTGTCAGCCTCTAACAGTGGCGTTTAAGCAGCGCTGCTGTGCCTGGATTCCTGTTTTGTGACAGCTGAGAATCTTACAGATGGAGAGGGGATTAGGGACTGCCTTGTCTCTGAATTCCCCACTTTTCTTGTTCAGTGCATTGTTAATGTGATTTTAATGTAGACTTGCAGGTATGTTCTTGCTTGATGCAGTGGTCTCAATATGCAGAGTAGCCATAAGAAACACAGCATTTCTTGTTTCAGTCCAGAACGTGTCACAATTTGGGGGCTTAAACTGCTAACACTTAAATGCAGCCAGCTACTTTTTATTACGAAGAGAAAGAAAAAGTGTGTTTGTACAGGCTTGCTAAGATCCCTGATTCCTTATTTGCACTCACCAAGATTCAAGCACTGACCTTCCACCTTCAACAAGAAGATTTGTGACTTTTTTGAGACTGGGGGAAATGGACACATCAGTCTACACTTAGACTCAGCATGGAAAATGGTAGAATTGCCTGATAAGCTTCTGAAAATGGAAAAGCATTTTTCTTTTAGGCTATCAACATGTCTGCAGGCTTTACTTCAGATGCCACAGTCAGAGTGGCTTTGTTCTCCGTATGTGAGCTCCTACCTCTCCAAGATAGCAGAGGACAGATGCTCCTGGGCTTGGAACCCATTTTATGAAGTTCAGCAAGGTTGACTCACCCTTCCTAATAAATTTATACTGAGATCTTCGGGAAGACAGGGGGAGAAAGGGAGTATGAGGGACTGCGATGAAGAAATGTTGTCTTGTCCAACTACCAGCACTGCTGAATTATTAATGTTCTTTCTAACAAAGGCTGTACCATGGATGACAAGAGCATTAGCAATTAGACATGTCACCACTACAAAAAATATTTTCTCCTATTCTTAAGACAGCTGGGACTTTCTTGCAGTTGAATGTTAAAAGAAGATCTCAGCCTGTACTGAGATAATACCTGATTAGTTTTTTTTTTTAACATCACACTCGAATTTGTATTCAGCATACAAATTTCTAATGCAATCTGAAGTTTGTGCCCAAGATGGTGACTTGCATTTTCAGAAGTAGCAAAGTTCCAAATCACAGGGACAATACAGCAACCGTTTTAGATTTCACTCAATACTATATATTGCTGATGGCCCAGGTTTCTAGGGAGCTGGAGGTTTGCCTTTGAAGTGCAGGTAGAAAAACATATATTTTAAGAGTTTCAGAGCCCAGCTTTATTTTCAATCATCCAAGACTCTTGTGTTTTTCCTTTAAATCTGTCCTCTGTCAGCTCTTTCCGGGTAGCTTCTTTCAGAACTGATCAGAAATAATCAAGTGACAGAGAGCAGAAATTCTGGTGACATTCACAAGTATTCACAAAAATCAGAGGCTTAGAGCAGGGGTTTAATTCACCCTCAAATATTTGAAATGTTACTCATCCTGATTTGTAAGTGAGAGTGGGTTTGCATCAAGAGTTTTTATGATACACATTTTTCAATGTAAAGCAGTCATACCAAAATAAGAGCTGGAATCAGCTGGAATGCAAAAAGCTGAACAAACCCAGTTTAACATTAAATAAATATATACTGAATTAAAAAGAGAAAATATTCATTTGTATTTTATAAGGAGGTGTCTGTTTACCTTGGTGTGATTGGTGTGATGGTGTGATTCTTGGGGTGTCCTGCACAGGGTCAGGAGATGGACCTGATGGTCCTGATGGGCCCCTTCCAACTGTATGTATTCTATGAGTCTATGACCTATTCAAAGTTTTATCTGCTTCTTTGTTCAAAGAGCAGTAATGCATTAGAAAGAGTTTGGATTTTTTTTTTTTTTTTTTCAAAAATTATCGGTATAAATAAGCATCGTGGTTTGATACATAATAATAGTTTTACATGTGAGCAGAGGCTCATTATTTGCTATAAAGATGGAAAAAAAGCAACATTTTAGTAGGGAGATACCATGCATACATTAAATACTTCCTAGAAAAAAAACCTGTTCATGCTGGAGAGGATGTTGTCTTCAAGTTCTTCTTCAGAGCATCCTGACAGCTGCGAGCTCTCTCCTTAACACAGAATGGTTCCTCTTTTATTAACAGGGAGAAAAGATGAGCCTGCACTTTCCCTCTCCATGCAAACAACAGTATTAATGCTGTGTTACTTCAGGCATAAATCCTAAACAAGTCCTGTGGTCTATAATCACCAGAACCACAACCAAAATCATTTGCTGTCTGAGCAAAACGAGGAAGACAACAAACAGAACGCAAACACGTATTTCTAAATATTTCGCTGTAACCACAAATTATCACAGGAAAAGTGTCAGGGCTGGAAGCAACAGAGAAAAGCTGTTCATTTAGTAAACAACTGTAGATGGTAAAATGTAATTATCACAAAAGCAAACTTTACTAAGGGGATAAGCGTGAGACTGTTACAGTAAAAGGTCTCTTTGCATTTCTAATCTGACAGGCTGAAAGTTCTCTGGAGAAAACAGTTCTTAATAAAACCACAGAGGCAAGAGGTTCTTTTCAGCTCTTGTTCTCCACTGAGCCTCTGGTAATAAGCTTACAAAGCAAATTAAACTTGTTTGTTTGCTGTAGTGACCACGTGTGGAAGATAAACAAAAGCCTTGCTCAGTATTCACTGGCAAAATAATATAAGCAGATTTTAGAAAATTAATCATTCTTGACTCACAAGCTGAACTAATAATCTGGATCCCAATTCTTCTTTCAGCCTTTGAAAAATGTGATAACTCTTTAAGTCACATTTAGGGATGAACTAAAATGCTCAATAGGAGAAATAAAAGCCAAGCTCATTCCGTGACCAGGTTTCTAACCTTAAACATAGCTACAGGAGATACCAGAAACACTACCTCTGTAAGAGCAACCATACACACACAGTTTCTGCCTACATTTTCCCTTGAGAGTAACTTCCTCAGAAGTATCTTTAATAGTGTACATAAATTTGTTGCAACATTTTAAATGGGAAACATAGTCTTCAGTTTCTACATTTTTATTTAAATATAACCAACCCAGTCCTTGCCATACTGCTTACAAATCTATCATTTAGAGCTTTATTGCTACTCAGTTGCCAAAAATACGCAAAATTTGAATTGTGAAAAATATATGTTAACATGGGACTGGCGAACAAAAATTCCTACCCAGGGTGCTCTTAGCTTCTGTCCCCTCAGTGGGCACAGAGTTGTATTAAAAACAAAGGGGAGACTCCCACACAATGTCAACAATCAGAGCTGTAGATCCCAAAAGGACAAAAAAATAAAGCTGATAAAAAAATGTTAGACGCAAAATATTCCAAGTGCAACCCCTTAGGACTATGAGGAGCTTTGGAGTAACCAGAAGCAATCTGTACTTCCGCTTGCTTCCATTTCACAACAGTAATTCTGTAAATCCCTGCTCTACAAAGTCCAGTCAGCTTTTGGAAGGTCCAAAAGGTCTTTTGAGAGACTTGGAATTGTTTCATCAGTTTAGCCTGTTCATTTGGGAACAGGCAGTTTGATGTTCTGAACATCTGCATTTGTTTCTTCCCCAGTCCCCAAGGTCCAGAAGAGCTTCGAACCACAAAAATCAGTTGCCTGTGTAATAAAACATCAACCTGCTCTCAGCAAGTTATCGTAGCTCAGCAACAAGTGTTTGATTGATAAATCTGGTGACATTGCTTCCCATTTCTTCCTTGATTCTATTGCTCTTTCTCAGGCAAAGCTCCCACTGAAGCTAAATGCAGCTATGCTCTGGTAAAGATGGTTGTTCCTAATTTAGCAGCTATGCCTGTGTCTGTGGATTAGTGGTTTGTTTGTGGCATCTTAATCACATTTTCTGATATGATTAAGAAGCCAACATTGTCTTAAGTTTCAGAGCCATTATGCCCTATTGATTTTGAAACAAACTCCCCATTCATTTCAGTAGGAAACTCTACTTTTAAAAGGAAAAAAAGAAAGAAAAAAGAAAAAAAAAATCAATGGCATATAATGGCCCTTGGAAGGTAAACAGGACAGGAGAAATCATTTGAAGATGTTTCAGGCATTACAAAGGGATTTTGTTTCAAAACATGAGGAAATAAGACTACTGCATTGTCTGAACTTTCTTATTGATTTCCAGGCTCAAACAACGTATAAAGTACAAACATGCAATGTTCATACCTGCCTGAGGGAAAGATAATAAAACCTGCTAAAGTTATGGTGCTGGGCATGTCAAGTGCACAGCTATAACAACAGCTGTATGACGGTGAGGGCAGAGTGGGACTGCGGTTTTCTCCAGATCAGTTCTTTCACTAGACTTGGTCAGAGAAAATATCTTTCCTTTAACACATAATCTCTGGGAATTTAAACTTTATTTGAGTTTGGCTTTGGGATTTTTTTGTCTTTTTAACTAGGACTAAATTGCTGTTAGTAAACAACATCTAGTTTTGGAATAGAGTTAGCAAAATAAAATAAAATAAAAACAAACTCTAATAAAAATGGATAAAACCTTCAATTTCTATTACTGTAAGATTTCTCCAAAGGAAAGGGGGAAAAAAAAGGTACTTTATTAAAAAGAATCTTGCATGCTTTTCCTGCCACTTCCTTTCGGTTGGTCCTGTGAGGACATTGTAATGAGGAGCTACCAGATTCCAGCAGAGACTAGTTCTCCTCTCCAAGAGCATCTCTTAACCTCTCTCTCTCAAAGACCAGCAAAACTTTATGGTGCATTAGCCTGTCAAATAAAATCTCTAATATATGCTCTTCAGTTCCTTGTTCATTTGGTGCTTAGCTTTGCTGCACTGTGACTGTCCTAATCAGGTTATTCTCCATGCTAATGCAGGTAATTTATTGTGATCACTAGCACTGTAAAAGCTCTGGAGCCAAATGGATGAGAGCCATCCATCCAACCCAGGAACAGCGGGATCATCCCCAACTAAGTGTGGAGAACAAGGAGAGGCAGGCTGGGTAGACCTGCAGCCAGCCACGTGTGCTGTATCGAATAGCACTGAGACTCCGGGGTGAGCCCCTGCTGACACCTCCTCCCTCCGTTTGCTGCTGTTTCCACTCTCTCACAGCCTGGCAGTGGGGCTGGAGCTCTGCCCAAGTCCCTCTTTGCAGAGTCTGCAGCCTGACGAGCACATTTAATCCCCCACGTACAGACTGGGGTCAGGGCTGCCAGACTACAGCCCTCTCTCTAAAGCTGAACATTTCAGCTGCTACTGTCTGAAATGAAGGATTGAGGTCTCTAGATGGGACTATAATAAACAAACTCTCTGGATATTGACATAGGTAGGTCTGCAACATGCTTGGCAGTAGGTTACGTGTTGCTTCTGACAATGTCAAACAGCATTATTCTCTCCACTTCCCTTTCTTTATTTGCGCTTGGGTAGAGAGGATATTTGATCTTCCTTCCTCAGGAAGATCAAATTCACATTCAAATTACAGCAAGAGAGGTGAGATGTATTCCTTTCATGTCCTGGTATGGTAGTAGCAGTGAAAACTTGGAAGAAAAGGATTCCTGTCCCTGAAGAGTTTTCTAAAGATCCCACACCTTTGCTTCCTTCTCCCTCATCCACCACCCCTGAAATCAACAGCAAAAAGCTCTAAACTGTGAAAAGGGAATAAACATTAAATAGGGCTATCAGAAATTTCGTATGTTTTGCTCTCTTTTGTGTCGGATTTGCCAGTAAGTCAACAAACACTTTTTTTAATCCACAAATGCAGTGAAAAAAATGTATCTAAATAAACAACCGGTTGCTAAAAACGAAAGTTCTGCGCAATCAGCTCCACCCTGTGAAAATACTCGAGCACCCCTGTGAGTCCTCTTGAAGGTTTCTCTCCCTGCCCCGGAGACAATCCCTACATCCATCCTGGCACCTTCTCCCACTTACAACCAGCTGCTGTGTCTCTCCCAGCTGCCCAGAAAGGACACTCCACCCTGCACATCCATGGGACAGCTTCCCTAAGAAAACACACAACCCTCAAAAAAGGAAAGAGAGAGAAATTACTTTTCTAACACAATGGTGATGAAGGAACCTTCACAGACCTTTCTTGAAATGCTCTGTTCTGAGTGTTCAAGGAGAAAATAAAAATGATTGAGATGTTATTTTGTCTCAAAGTGAGGCTGGAAATGCAGTAACATCTCCAATAAAACGCTTAAGGGTTTTTTCAGCTTGCAGTCCTAGCACATATTCATGATCGATGAATAACCCATGGATTCCAAAGTCTGTAGAAATTCATGAACATGTTACCCTAGGACTGCTCAAAAAGAGTAAGAAACTATCACAACCTCTTAGCTTACAGATGAGCTTTGAGTGAGTTTTTAATGACAGAGGTACACAACAGATTATAATAGTTATGAAAATGAGCATTAGTCAGATAAGTAAAGGGAATTCACACAATACACATTTTAACAGTCTTGTGCTTGCCTGAGAGACTCGAATGGCTCCTACAGAACAATTATGTCAATCCAGAAACAGCGCATTCCAGGACAATGGTGTTCTAAGAAAAGAAAAAGCATGTGTAAATATTCAGAATATTCCTCACACCACAAGAACCCAATTCAGAATTCAAACCGAAGCTGTGTCCTGAATGTATTGCCCCAGAGATTGGCCTTCCCTGTGGCTCTGAGACCAGCTGAAAGCCAATTATAATGTGTGATCCCAGGGAAAGAGGAAACTTCTTTTTTGTTATTCAAAACAGAATTCCTCTGTAACTGTGGCTGTAAAGTGACTTCTTGAATTTCTTTACATTTCAAATGCATCTGCTTCCTTGACTAGTTTAGTATTTAATAAGAGGAAGAAAAGGTGATTCCACTTTTAAAAAGGCTCCTGTTATAGATGGTGAATTTCAAAGCACTCTACTTGTTTCTGCTGTATTTTTGAGTGTGAATGTCACAGAATAATTCCGCTGTTATTTTTCCATGTTATTTCTTGAGTTAAAAGACCTGACTGTTATACATTCCAAGGTTGCTGATTTCCACTGCAATTCTTATGTGTTCAAGCTTACATTATTTATACTGCTTTGTCTGCCACCTTCATACCCAGCTGTCTTCTTCTTAAATATTAAAGTAATATAAGGAACTTTTAAGAATGCTTTATGCTTAAAACAGTATCATATGGCACACAAAGTCCTTGTGTTGTCAAAGGACTACAACTCACAGACCAGCTTTTTTTTCTTATTTCAGTTTGTCTCTAAGCTGGAGCACCTGGGCATGTATTCTATTGTACTGCTTGCATTTGAAAATCACAGAGAGGCACTATCAAGTGCAATATGTAATCAAATGTAATTAATCAAATGTCTCTGTAATCACACAAGATGATCTAACTGAAAGATCATACAAGCTAGTGTCGGAAGCAAAGGACAGGTTAGCAAAACACAATAAAACAAAAAAGGACAGCAAGAATCAGAGGACAAGCAGGAATCAGAAGAACTACCCCATCGTACAGAGTCTGTCACTGAACTAAGGTTACACAGCAACAACAGAACTGCCTTCAAATAATCCACCTCGGAAGCATCATTGATTCTCCAGTTCAAAATGATGCTGCTCTTTGGGGACTGATGTTCAGAGCATCAAAAGTGCTCCCTTCAAAAAGGAGAGCTCAGGTGGCTGAAACAATTCTGAGACCTCAAAAGACCTTTCAGCCTGTGGAGGAGCTGGATGGCATTTGCTGTGCGGTGCAGGGATTTGCAGAGTAGGCTCCCCTGGGCTTGAAGCTATGCATGGCCGTGGGCCTGGCCACCTGTGTGCAGGGCACAGTAAGGAAGCTCTGCAGTGGAGGAGGTTAGCTGACTCCAAAGACAGACAAGGCAACAAAGAGGTGCTTGCAATAAGAAAAAGGTCTCCACAAACCGATGTCACGCTTTGAAGGGAGCACTGTCAGCTTTCTTGCTTTTTCTTGAGGTTCTGGGCATTTTAAACAGGCTCTGGCAGAGGAATGACAGGTGTTGGGTTGACTCTCTTACCCTCCTCTGTGATATAGGATAGCTTTCCCTAGAATGCACATATTCACAAATAGCAAGCAAAGCTTACCACTTCTTGGGCTTCACATGGCCAATCGGAATGTGAATTTCAGAATCCCCCCAGTCCTTCCGAAAGACAGAGAGGTGCTGCCAAAGGAGATCATCTGGGTGGATTTTTGTTGTTATAGGAGACGGTGGAGTCCTTTTAAATCCATTTCTTTGGACTTCATATAACTCAGAAAACAAAGTGGCAAGCACGTGATGGCTTATAGGAAAATCTATTTATTTCTGGTTATTTGTTACCATATTTTCTGCATATTTACCTGTTAATTAGGAAAACACACAGTCAAATATTACAAAACTTGTGAAGAAATGAGCACTTACTAAACAACTCCCTTATAGCGAAAGTCTAAAAAAAGAAGTACCTTATCAAAATCAATAACTAATAGAGCATCTATCAGTATCAATAACTTGTAAAAGTTATTCCTCTATAGTAGGAAAGTTATTACCTCTATAGTAGGAAAGAAGGGAATTTTTGACAACTTCATTCCCTTTTCCTGGATGTACAGTGTCTAGTCACTGAAGTGCATATATTGAGTAGTAAAAATGTAGATGGGTGGTTTAAACAAGATGTTCTTTAAGGTATGAATTTATTCTTATTCTTCACTGGTATTGAGACAGAATAAACATTTCCTCATCGACAAATGAAAATTATTTTTATGACAAAAAGAAGAAGGGATAGAGAAAAATGAATTACTTTTCTTCAGAAGGAAAGAAGTTTTCACCTGGGACACCCATGTTCCATGACACAAAAGAATACTGAGTATTAATTCTGCAATAGCATTCAGACTTTATTATGGTGTATCCTTCAAATAGGAATGGGTTGCATTCTGAGCCTGCAAAGCTGTACATGCACTAATCCTCTTCTTTCAAAATAAATTTTAAGGGAAGAGAAGAAAATTCCACATATTCAAATGTTAACTATGTCTTAAAAGAGAGGCTGCACAGAACTCTACCTTTGGGTAGGATTGCTTTTGTAAGGCTGATTTCTCACAATTATACAGCATCATGCAAACCCCTGGGGATACTGATTCTATCATATTTTATTGTTCCTGAGTTCAGTGAATTTCTTTAAAGGCACCATTTTACCAATCAAGCTAACAGCAGTTCTGAAAATGTTGTAGTAATCTGTATTCTTTATTAAGCATACATTTGCTGACTAAACAAATGGCTCTTGTTTATTTCCATAGGATATTAGCTCTGGTGCTATATTTGTCTGCAAGTCTATTGCATGATTTGCTGCCACAAAGAAATGAGAGTTTTGGCAATGAGCAAGATTCAGCTGCAGAACCAAACCTGAATTCCACAGAACCCACCTGATCAGGCCCATAAAATGATTGCATTCCGCTGTTCTTTATTAACAATGCTGAACATTTAAGTCTATTAAGATGCATTTCAGTACCTCGTCCAAATGCAAATGCCTTTCAACCTTTTCAGAGCTGTAAGATTTATCACAGTGTTTAAAGAATGATTGTGCTTTCTTTCTTACACAAACAGGATTTGTTTTCATGGGTACGTTCCCAGCAATTTAGCAGCTGTAATTCAGTGGGCTTGATGTAGTCCTGTAAATATTTGTGATGGAACTTGAGTAACAGCCCTGGCACATCTACTTTGATTTACTGAGAGATACTTGCAGGAATATAGCTGCAAATCACACTGCAGTTCACGTTGTTAACTACCAAAGTAATTACACAGTTAAAACACCATACAGTGCAGAGAGCAACTCAGTCTTCCTCTCCTGTTACCAATAAGGATGTTGTTTTAGGGCAGCACATGGGATGACACTTATAGCAAAAGGTAATGTTTATGAGTACATTTTCATCTCTGCTCTTCTGTGATTCTACATCACAGAAAATGGGTTGCAGATTTAATAAACTGAATGTGAACACGCAAATGTGCCCTAGCATATGCAGATTTGAGAGGAAATTAACATTCAAATACAAGTTCAGATCACGTGTAAGTTTGTGTAGGTCTTTAAACTTAGAGGATTTTTGTTAAATTTGAATGAAAATAGTCTGTGCTATTGAGGCATCAGAACATCCCTCAAATCACAAAAAACAGCATGATACTACAATCAATTAGTCTATTCATCATCGTCCATTCCTCGTACCCACTACCACCCCATAAGATGGCAAACACAGTGCTACAGCCACTGCTTCTTCCATCCCTCACCCTACTCCTTGTCCTCCCCTTCATTAGGACAGATTAAGAACGGCTCCGCTGAGGCCAGCTGGTAGGGGAAGCACAGATGCAGTAGGTCCACCCCACTACACCAGTAATTACTGCACAGAGACGAAGGCAAAACACCTTCTTGGGCCCAAGCAGCGATGAAGATGTTTCCCAGTCACTGGCAGGGCTGCAGAGTAGCAAACTAATCCACAAGAACACAACAATGAAGTATGAAAATAGTTTATGACACTGATCTCATTGGTTCAGTATTGACTTTTTCCACTTATGGGTGCCCCAAATTACCTGAAGCTTTTACTAATACTTCTCCAAAAAGAAAATTTTTTGGCGTAAAAGAATTGCCCAGAACTGGAATGCCCAATTACATATCTCTCCAAACCACATGTTTATTTTTGTTTTGTCAGCCTAAATCTGACCATGACTAAAGATTCTGCAAACAAGTAGGCTATTAAAATGAATAAGGTTGTGACTGTAAAGAACCCTTTTGAATTAAGTCTCTCTGACTGGATGCAAAACAGTAATCTGAAGTCAATAGATACCTGGAAGTATTTCTGCTCCTCAACAGCCTACAGAACATGTTATTCCATTTATTTTCCTTGCACCCTGAAAGAAATATGTCTCACAAACCTAGAGGACAGGCTACATAATGCCATCCCTACAACTCTGAAACCCTTCTGTAAGGTTCAAGCACGGGAATTACTTGAGGTTAATTGGAAGAAGGAAAGATGCACTGGCTAATAAAAGGAAGTTAGTGCAATATATGAGCACCAGGAAGACTGTAATTACTCAGCACTGCTTTGAGAAAATCTCTGCCTTCATTTTCAACTACCAGCTTTCTAGAATTGTTGTGGCAAAATTACCCTTGAGGATGATTAGTCACTTAAAATATATTTCTGTATTAGTAAATCTACAGATTAGTAAGGTTTAAAATTTTAGCACAGAGTTAGGTATATAACCAACTAGTCAGAAATCATTTCCCTAAATGACTCCCAGCCTCAGACCGGCTTCTCCAAGAGAAAGATCCTCAGCTAATCTTTCTCACAGTTATGAGGTCTCTGGGACAAAAGCCTGTTTCTAATTTGGGATGTGAATGGCAACGCGGTCTGGTTCTCAGGAAGATCCAGAAGTGCCAGGGCATCAAACAGGAGCTTGGCTTCCCTCTACCTAAACCAAAGATGAAGCTTCTCCTTCTTCAAAGCCTTCACACCCTCACTGCCAGGTCCTCCACCCTTGGTAGCTTTCTGGAAAGGTTGGTAACTACAGCAGCATTAAGCCAGGCTCCACAGAGGGGCGCAGAAGGACCTCACAGACCAGCTCCAGATCTTTCCTTATGCTCTGCCTTGGGCCTGCAGATAAAACCTCCAGCTGGCAGGGAATATTCTAAGTCCACAAGAACTCACCAGAAGGAAACAACTTCTCCTTTCACTGACAGGAAAGGTCTCATGTGCTGAAATAATCTGATCTCCAGAGAGGTGAAGCCCTTCCTGGGCTGGCTGGGTCCCCAGCAGCCTCTGTGAAGGTCACTCACCAAGGCTTTCTGCAAACCTATTGCCACGCCTGTCAATGTGACTTGAAGCAGAGACTTCAGGGCAGGCATCTGAAAAGCTCCTGCCAGAACATAAACACATTTTAACTTGTGCCACTTGAGCAGTTCTGTGAATCCATATTGTTCTGTAAAGTCTTGTTTTGGAGAGCTGGCAAACAACACGATGCTTTTTACTTGTATTTAGAATCTCTTAGCTCCAATAACTTCATCATTTTTAGAAGCAAAACTCACATAACAGTCTTTCTGTGAAGCTTTCCTTTACTGGACCAGAATGCAATAATTACAAGGTGCCCTAAGTCTGGGAGCAATTTCAGGAACAGTTATTTTGGCTAAACATACCGAGGAAAATACTTACATTGGATAATTCCACACAAGAACTTTAACTGCATATGAAGCCATCTTCCTTCATGGTCTGGCTTTAACCTGAGAGTGAGGTTTTTTTCCTGGAGCTGATATACAGCTTGCTTTCTATTTTGCTAATGACAGGGGCTTCTTTGTTTTTGTGGTCATTTTCCACACTTGATATCTAAAGCATATTTTGCATAGTGGAATAAAGAAGAAATCATGAAACACACATTTTTACAAAATGATCTCTAAGGCTTTGGCCAAGCCTTCCTTCTATTTTGCATGATTCCAGGACTGAGTGAAAGAATCATGCATTGCTAAAAAGATAAAAATTAATGCAATTTGAAACTAGACGCAGATACATATAATGATCTTTTTGCCCTGGTGCTATTTGAGGGACTACTGCTCTGGCCTTTCAAACTATTCTGGTTTACTAACCCTATCTGCCCATAATCTATAAATGTATACAGGGCTATTTATAATAAAATAGCGTAGTCACTCAATATACAAGTACTATTTCAACTCAAAGTCTGTGTGCCTATGACAAAAAAAAAGGGAGGAATCTGAATGAAAATTACAAGTTCAACATCACTTCACAAGGTTTCCTAAGTCGTATAATTACCTCAGTGAACACTGAGCTAAAGCTACAGTAGCTCGTCTTAATTCTGTCATAGAAACACTCGACTGAAGTGGGTCCTGCAATCTCTTCCTAAGTGTGTATTATTCAAGCTCAATAACTAATTTTGCTGGAATAGTGCAGAAGCCTTCTGATATCTGCTTAGAGTCATTACAGCTCTCCAGAGTAGACATCATATTATTATTATTATTTAAATAAAAATCGTGGCCATGACCAAAGGGAATGTTTTATACTATGCCCCTCAAGCAACGTTTAAGAGCTGACTCCAGACTGATGTTATTCCCTGAGAATTTATCAACCTTTATAAAAAGGAACAGTCAAAAACATTTTCAGCAAAGATTTTCAATCTCTACCCCACATACAATCTGAATGCAAAAAGTGCCTCAGTTAAACAATATTTTACATTGTATGATCTCCAAACTCTGAATGTAATATTTAGAACGTACTGGTTAACCTTGGCTACAGATTTTAAATTCTCAGCAACAGAACTGGCCAGTAAGTATCAGTGCATTCTACCAGATGGAAATTTTTACATTTATGCATAAAGGCACTGGAAAGATATGAAGTTTTCCTTGCAAGCTGTTCCACATGCTGACTGCAGCACAGAGTTTTACTGAGGCGAATGCAAGAGGTTATGAAAATGAGGTGTGCTTGAATTCCTTTAAGGATGCCTGAGCTATTTTCCAGACCTGCACTCTGTCAGGGGTATAAAGTTTAACTCTCAGAAAAATGGGGCACAAATCCTTCACTTGCTGAACGTCACGAGAATATCTGGCTGGATTATGATCAGAGTTTATTTGAAGCGTTGCATGATGAAAAAAGCCCAAGAATCCAAAGATTTTGCAGCCCGAAGCCTTGTCACACACATTTGTTATTTTCTTAAATTATCTCTTTTTATAATCATCATAGCACTGGTCCTAGGTCTCCACTAGAAAAAAAATGGAAAAAAAATTCTTCTTTGCAAATTATTCTTGTGCCATGATCTCTCTTTCCCCACATTCAGCACAATCAAATTGCCAAAATGCAAACAGGGTACATACAGCATTTCAAGTATTATGTGACAGATAAGGATGATTCTAAACCATTTTATTACAACCTTGATTCCCCTGACATACTAAACTCAGAAATGGAACTACCCAAACCCTCTAAGATCAGCTGCTGCTCAAAAACATGCAAATGAGATGCTGTCTTGTGAATCCAGTGAGCGTATCTTGCCACCCATTTAAATGACTGCACAACTGGTACTACAATGGTGAATTTGGAGTGGCAAAACAAGGTTGCATCCTTTAAATTGTATGTGTATATACGCATATGTACATTTGACCTTGGAAAACTTATCGGAAGGCAGTAGGCACCTCACTAGATCCACTTTTGTGTACTGTGAGTGCCCGTTTTGGCTGGGATAGAGTTAATTTTCTCCCTGGTAGCTGCTACAGAGAATAATGTTGATAACAAAACACTGATGTTTTGGTGCTGAGCAGTGTTTGCCCTAAGTCAAGGACTGTTCAGAGTCTCATGCTCTGCCTGTGAGGAGGGGCACAAGAAGCTGGGAGAGAGCATGGCTGGGATAGCTGACCTGAACTGTTCCACACCACGGAACAGCATGCCCAGTATACAAACTGGGGGAGTTGGCTGGAAGGGGTTGGAGATGGGCTGGACATCAGTCAGCAGGTGGTGAGCAATTGTGTTGTGCATCACTGGTATTTCTTGGGCTTTATTCCTCTCTCTCTTTTTGTTATGCCCTTTTTTTACATCATTATTATTATTATTGTTATTATTATCAATGTTTTTCAATTATCAGACTATTTTTTTCTGAACCCATGGGGTTTATCTTGTTTTCTGATTCTCCTCCTTCTCTCTACTTCCTGTGTGGTACTTAGTTGCCAGCCAATATTAAATCATGACAGTGAGGTAGACAGCAATTCTACTTAATCTGTTTTGCCCTTGAGTAGATTACAACCCCCTGCAGAATTAAATGCTGTTAATGAGCTTTAGACTATATTCAGAAAGCCAGGCCTTGGAAAAAGGGGAGCTTCACTTCAGGCGAACACCTCAGTAAAAAGGTATATTAAAGTACAGAATGTGAGTATATTTGGGGGAACTGAGTGATACCTACTGAGCCACTTCAGAACCTACAGGCTCGACACCACAATGCCATGTTAGTGCTCTTGACAGCTAAAAGGTGGCTACATCGACCAGGGACAAGAAGAGAGGGGAAGAAAGGGAAGGAGAAAGAAAGGAAAAAGCAATTTTCAAAAGACAGATATTGCTATTCTGTACTTGCCTTGAATATAGTAAATAGATTTTTCAGTTTGAAGCTGCTAAATTTAGTTCACTGCCATTTCACAATCAGAAGAGAAAAGAATTAAAACAAGTTCGGGAAAATAATCATGCAGGACTTCTCATGGGTTTGCATGGTTTGTCTTTTGTTTGTTTGTTGTTGGGTTTTTTTACGCATACCAGTTAGCATCAATCCAGTCTGATGAGCCCATATGAAACAATAAATGAAACTTCTACCTTTTCCAAATCACTACTCTCCAAGCCAATCAGATAGTTTAACTCAAAAATGCTAAACGGAGAAAAGATCATGATCATGATCTTTGCAGACATGATCTAACTAGTGTATCTTTGTCTTCAAAGATTTTGCGTTAGGATACCACACAAGCTAAAGACTTACAATAATACAATGTACTAAAGAAAATTAGGAAGAAATATAGGATGAAAACAGAATGCAACCATCCCAGAATATGTTTATTTTTTTATTAAGGCAGCAGTTGTACTTTTCTTGTGCCACGTTGTGTTCTGTTTCTACTCACCCACTGGAGAGCTGCTGTCACAGGCCACAAATTCCTCGCAGTTGTGTGGTGTCTGGGATCCACCAGGCCAGGCCAGGCTAGGCAAGGACGACACAATGATGGAACTTCATCATCTTCTGGACCTTGGTGTTCCCTGTCTTGCCCTTGTGTCTTCAGATGGATAACTGGGCTCTGCCCATGTCAGTGATAACGTTATTGACACACTCTTGCAATATCCTGAAAGGTGAATTTTTGAGATCCTGCTGTTTCTGCTTTGTATTGCACATGGACTTGCTTTCAAGGTGGGAGCCTCGCGGAAGCAAAGGGACACAACTCATCTCTTCATGAGTTGGTGTAGCCAATGGTTAGGGAATTTATTTTCCAGTGAAGTTGTTCAAGGACTGTCTCAGACTCCCACAGAAGTACAGACTGATTTTCTGCCCCTCTCTTATGCTAAAGAATGCTGGGCTAGGCTGCTTTTATAATGAAAATACATGTGCACACAACCCCCAATGTTTTTAAAATTAAAGTAATAGCACAGGTAGGCTAAGATGGCTTAAGAGGGGGGCTATGGGTACCTGGTCCTGTTATTGATGTCCAAGACAAAGACCAACCAATTAAAAAGTGCTTTTCCTTTTCCTTTAAAAATTGGGGAATAAAGAGGCCAGTTTACTTTATTCCTCTAGACAGCTTACAGTACAGCTGTCTAGCTGGTGGCAAGAAAGCAGCTTAGCATATGATGATTCTTATCCCAAAGAAGAGTCCTTCCCTGCTGTTTGAGGATTCTTTTTCCTTCTCCCCCAAACCCAGCGTTTGATAGCTGTCTAGTTCTTGACTGAGCTGCACGCAGCTGCCTCAGTCCATACAGTGTGTGACCCAGATATGTAGCTTACTGCTTTGCAAAGCACATTCCCCTGCACTGATGGATAAATCAGTTTCTCGTGGCTGCTTAAAAATAGCAGCTTTAGCTGCTGGAGAAGTTCTCAGCAAGTGCAGCCAAAACACGAAAGGGAGTAATCCACCACACTCTCGACAAGCCAGAGGAGAGCCTGATGCACAAGCTATCACCCACACACAACCTCACTGACATAGTGGCAGAGCTGCAAAATCCTCGGGGCACGGCGGAGGCTGTCAGCAGCACTAACATGATTAGTTAGGGGGATCTGCTTGTTTTCCTCACACAGGCCTGGGAAGGGCGAGCACCGCTGAGCTGGGGCACTCTCCTTAACTGGGTTGTCTCTGCTGTAGGACCTGATAGATATAAAAGCTGTCAGCCCATGCTAATGCTGTCAATGCCAGCCTGATAATCTTGTCACTTCTTCTCAGGTGTCAGCAAAACTGGACTCGGCCAAGAGGTAACTCAGCTACTTGTGTCTATGCCACAGCTTTTGGCCGAGGGTGATTGTTCCACTTCTCACTTATGTCATGTTCCATTACAGACAAGCCCCTGAAATAGACCTGAATAGTTAAAAAAAGCTTATCTGTATGATAGTTTTTTCCCACACTGAAAACATTAGAGACTAAAAGATTGATAAATCAGTGAGAAGCGTCTCCTACCTAACCTGACTTACTACAATATTTCTTTTCATACCCTCCCCCAAACTTTTTGGCACAGAAAGCTCTAAAATATAAGGAACATAATAAAAAAAACCCTAGTGGTACAGAGGTGGCTTTAGAAACTAGTAGAGTAAGAGGATCTCAAGTGCAATCCTTCATCTAGTCAGTACACCATGGCTACGATGTCTGTAAAATAAGTATTGCCTGCTTTGGGGTATGTATTTTTTGTTTTCTTGTTTGTTTATTGTTTTGGTTTTTGAGAAGACTGGGAATGCCATTAAGAACTGGGAGCTGGTGATGGTTACTGCATAACATTTGCTACGTATCCTCCTTTCTGGTGCAAAAATAATAATTTTTGTGCACTTTGTGTACCGTAAGGCCCATAATGGGTGCCTTTAGAGCCCGACATGCGCCTCAACTGAAAAACCTGAGCTGAGCAAAAAGAAGAAATTTTCAGAAAGGCAAATTCATCCACTGCAGTAATTAGGTCAGAAAGGTCTATGAGAAGGTCAGCCGTTCTCAGTAAGTGTTTAATCACTCAGGATGATTGGGAAGTATGGGCACATACACATCCTAAAGAAAAGAAAAATACTGTGGTGATTGATTCCCCTGGAAATTTCATATTAGACCCAGAATACTTACCCATTTGATTTGCTGCGTATGTTTTCTAGAATCCAGCATATTTTCCTTGAAGCCTGTCAAATCTTGAATATTCACAGTAAACTAGGCAAGGTGAGCTAAAAGCAGCAAGAAAAAAATGAAACTCCTTTGACAGGTTAAGTTTAGTGGCAAATGCTGCAGACAGGAGGTCACATTCTTATCAGAATAATCCATTCTGACCTTAAAAACCTTTTGAACAATGTGAAAATACTGGCATGCCTAGATTTTTCTCCACATTGCATACTGCCCAGAATGAAAATTTTACGATGGCTCTCCAACCATTACGAGAAAGATTTTTCTACCACCTGCCTGTCCCAGGTATTTGTAAATAAAAAACTAATTAAAAATTGAATAAAAACAACTATAACCCTTTTTTACTTCATACAACATCAAAAAGTAAATATTCTCTCAGTTACAACATACCGGATTATATGACAAATGACAAAAGAAAAATATTTTTCTGTTCCTTTTTGTTGAAGACATAATTGAGTTTTTAATGGCTTTGTATCTTTACGCATTGCATGAGGTTACCCCCACTTTACTCTTCCCAGGGAGATCAGTCAGCAGAACATATTTCCCCACGGGTACTAAATCCAGTGGCTTGTCCTCCAAATCAGCAAGAAACAAGCCAGCTCTAGTCTGGAAGCCACAGTAGTGTGGAGTTCATTCCAAATTGAAATGCAGTGTCTCTCATCCAGCTTATGGCAGGGCCAGCCTTGAATTCATGCACTTGTGAAGCTTCCAGATCCCAGCTGATCCTCTCTGAGCATGGGCTGAGCGGGAGCATGGCTGCTGCTGTCACAGGAATACCAAGGATGCTGAGCTTACTCGGAGGCTGCACATTTGTAGCCTACTTGTGAGTCAGTTCTGCTTGCTGGGAACTGGCATCCTCAGAGGGCTTCATGAATACTCCTTTCAGCAGCTCCGGCCTTAAACTTTCCCCCTGCCTTGTACCTCCTATATCATTCCTGTTCCCTTAGTACCGCCCGTGTCAGCAATTAGTAGGGTTTGAGGGAGCTGGGTGGTAAACCTCCAGTAAAATTGATACTACAATCACAGCACTGGCCTTAGTGGTATCCAGGCAATAAACCAGAAAGGAGGAAGAGTAATTGCTGAAATTAATTGCTATTAAAAAAAAAGAAATGAGGAGGGGGTTGGATAAAAGTGTGCTCACTCTGTTATACCTCAAATACACTGCGAGCACTGACTTTAGCGCCTTTCAGAGCTGCTGCCGAACTCAGTAAAAGCAGGTGCAGACCCTTTGAATGCAGGCTAATCACTTCCATGATGAAGATCATCATTTCCAGTATCGTTTTCAGGACAATTAAGAGGAACACCATGGTTGCTAGCACCTTTATCTTCATTTGTGGCGGCATCTGTGGCACAATGCTGCTGAAACTGGTGCCTCTCCCAGGCCAGTGCAGAAGGGTTATCTGCTCTCAGCTGGCAGATACACCTTAAAGTGTCCAAGTAACCAACTACCGGGCATTAAGTCAGCTGCAGACTGTCCTTCTTTTAAAAGCAAACCCAAATAAAAATACCAACCATTTCATTCAAGATTTCTCCCACCCAAAGTCATTAAACTACAAGAATGTCTTTTGTTTCCATATATTTTATGTACAAAATCCAAGAGAACTCTTTCAATGGAAATTTTCTGCTGCTTTTCATGAACTGCTAGAACCTACGTGCAGAAAGCAGAATAGGCAGTAAGTAGCAGTAATTTACAGTCCTGTAAGAATCTTATCACTTTGGAACCTACAATATATTAATTGGAAACCTCAGCATGTTACCAAATGATACCAAGAATCCCTTCAATAAAATGGTCTGTCACTACTGACTTCAAATCAACACCTAGCTTTTAGCCAAGACAAGGTTAATTGATAAGACTTGGTTATACTCCTGTAAAAGACAATACTTATGAAGTCTCACAATAGGTTTTTGGAATCAGTAAGTATTCACATTATCCTTAAGATGGAAAAACAAGGCACGGTGTCTGTAACTCACCCATTTGTCCTTTACTAACCCAAGGCATAGTTACCGGAACCCACACCAATACCACATTTTACCAATAATCTTTAAAGTTTTCTATTCCACTATTTTTCATGCAAATTTAGAGCTCCTCAGGAAAGAGAGAGGAGACAGCATTCTAAAAAATCTTCAACACGTGGCTGAAGTGAGAGACTTAGTTTGGAACTGTCTGCCTTGATGCTCTCTGATGATTCAAAGTTGCCAGAGTTTTAGAAAGGCAAGAAGTTCTTGCACTTAAATAAGAGGTACTTACGTTGATACTATCCCAAAGCAAAGAAAAAAAGAAAAAAAGGCGGTGCTGGCACTGTGGTAGATGATTTATATAGCAACTTGTTATAGGTACATATAAAATCTCCAAATCTTAAAACGTCTGGCAACTTAGGTTAATTTTATCTTTGGATTCATATCTGGTAGAAAACCTGTAGCTGTATCCATCAGTTTAAAACAAATCTCCTGAAGAAGTGATCATAATTTTTATTTTTCTGCAGTTCTGGAAGTGAATATTGACTGCACAACCCCACTATTACTGCAAAGCTTTAATCTCATTCGTATATTCTGGTTATTCTCCAATGCTAAACATGCCTCTAGCAAAGCAGAGCTCAGCTTATTAGCAGATTTTTAGTCATTTCTCCCTCCCTTTTCTCTCTCATTTAATTTTCTTTTTTTTATGTTATCCCTTTTCAAGTGCTTTCTTTTTTGGTGAACCATTAAATTTAAGATGATCCAGTATATAAAAAACTGAATTATATCAACTGGCAATAAATACATTTAACTTAAAGATTTATTTCTTTACTAGCCATGTGTTCTTCCTCAATCATACTCCAAGGTCTGTTGTAGTACATCTGGCTAAACGATCTTGGTTTATTTTTCTGTAAAAATATGGATTCCTGCTGACACCAAAATTTTATTGCAGAGGTATTGGAAAGTAATATCTGTTCACTCTAACAAGCTCTCCTGAATCCATGCTATCAACCAGAAACCTGTTGTGGGCCATTTGTTTTGTCTTTTTTTCCCCTCTCTCTCTCTTCTAAACAAGTGTAATTGGAGCTGGAGCAAAAAGGCATCCTTGAAGGACAGATCTGGACTGGTCATCCCTCAAAAGTGTTAGGCAGTGCTCAGATGCCATCAGTCAGTGCCCCTCAAGTCCCTCTTAGATGAGAGAGCTGCCTGTCTCGCATTCCAAACATATTTTGACAGCCAGGTTTTCTTCCAGGTCTCTGAAAAGAGAATATTTCCTGACCCAATACACCTGGCTCCCATTAACAAAAAAAAACCACCGAAAACAATACATGTGACCAAGGAATTCTTCCTCACTAAGATAACTCATCTTCAGCTCTGAAAACAGAGCTGCATCTTTTGAACAGGGCTGCATACAGCTCCCTTGAAGTAAGCACCCACTCTCAGAAACTCACTGGTCCAAATTCTTACTTTTCCACATTGGCTGTTATGAGAGAGTGATTCATATTCCTTACTGAGCTTAAATGAAATGGAAAAATACAAATTTAGCTGATCTGAACTGCCTCTACGGTTAGAGTTGGAAAGCCATGGACATTCACACACTGACTAATATAATTGCAATGGTACTTAAAAGAGCAAGGACAACAGCAGAGACATCTAATTTAATATACTGCTAGAAAGGAGAATTTTATGCCATAAGCAATTGGTGTTTTTTTTGCCATAGCTGCTTAATTTTCCCTAATATTGACAAGATAAATTTGCACCAAGATTGTCCCTTTAAACAATCTTTGCCCCTAATTACAACTTGTATTTGAGTTAGGTTTTTTCCCAACGAGAGATAAAGGTAGGAAAAGCTGCTTTCAGAAAAATAAAACCATAACATTTTCCTTTCTAAAACTATTGACTTATATTAACCTAAAGAAAATAGAAACTCATAAGAGAAACTCTTGTCATCAACATGGCTGGAAAGCAAAAAATATTTAAACACGTGTAAATATTTCCAGTATGAAGGCTACACATGTTGCCTTGAATCCAAGATCTCCTTTCTCTCTTCTCCATTTTTAGATTACTCATATTAATTTTTTTCATATGAACAGTTTTCCACTTAAGATAGTGGTAGTATCCATATTTCTACTAAAAAAGAAGATGCCTGTGAGCATGTAAAGGGTGGTCAGGGAGAAATCTAAGAAGGTTCAAATAATTTTTTAGACTTTTAAATTTTTCTCATTGGTACTATTTGAAGTCTGCAAGACAAATCTGATTCTCTGTATTACTATTCCTCCTAGAACTCCTCTGCCCCATTGTCAGGGCTGACTGGAATATCACTACATTTCAACTGCTAGGACTTGGATTTTTCCTAAGCTGTTCTTTTCTTGGCACATTGAAACATTTTTATTCCCCTTGTATCTTTTAAATATATCCGATTACTATAATAAACAATAGCTGACCTTTATAGACATGCTGACACAGTCCCATAAATCTTGGTGGGTTAAAATCTAATGATTTTAATAAAATGGGATAACTCAACTGGCTTATTTAGCTTGTAGGTTGCTCCAAAATGGCCTGAATCTTCATGCACTGTGCAACACCTGCTGTAACTGAACTCATCATTGTCGAGGCCTTCTGGTCACCACCTGAACAGAAATCAAATAGCCACAGCTGGCAGAACAAGCTGCAGGTGTTGGGCTTGGTTGCCACAGCCGGAGCAATTCTGGCCCTCCATGATTAGCAGCACTTCAGCTCACCACACTGTTCAGTCTTCTCTTCCTTGATACCATCTCTCTTTGCTTTGCATCTCTTCTTGGGCTTCTTACTTGGCTGTTCTCAACTCTTTCAATCTTTTACCCAGGAGAGATCTACAAACACATATCAGAGGAGGTTCCAGCAGGAGGGAGCTTCTCAGATATTTTGGTCAGAGATGATTTATCCAAATTCAAATTCGAAAGGCTCAGCAATCTGTCTATTCGACGAATAGATGCAGTAGTGCCCGAGGGTGTGTTATATAATAATGATTTTAGGCATGTGTACATACTCATACAACACACATGCTCCTCTGCCACAGAGCTAACTTTCTTCCAAGCAACAAAGCTGTGCCAAGTTTATCATGACAACTCAAGAGTCAGGGAGGAAAGCAGGAAGCTCTAAAGAATGAATTAGCATCTGTCAAGTGGCTGTGTACCTTGCCTTAAAAATTATCGTAGCATAACTGATATGCATCTTTGCATGTCTAGACAGAGAATCTCTTTCTCCTCAGTTACTGACATTGATCAGACAGACTATGAAAGCAAATCTTCAGATGTTCTTCATATGCATGTATCATTTTGAATGCATGCTCTGCCATGAGTTTCTTCACAATCACAGGGCTGTTCCTTTTATGTATATGGTCTGTACAGCAAGGATAAGAATTAACTGTGAAGCACATCCTATTTATCAATTTTTCTGTCAGGAAAGATGATGAATCCAGAGCAACACAGATGGATTTCTCAAAGCTTGCAGAAACATCGGTCATATACAGTCCATGACCCAGAGTTAAGTGAGAAAACAATGAAACATGAGCAGAAATCCTCTTTGAAGTTGACCTGTAAAATATTAGTTCTGAATGACTTTCAGTTTAATTCCTACCTGTTCTCCAACTCTCCTCCACATGGGAAGCTTTGTCACCAGGTTCTGTTGGGACTATTTCAAATGCAGTGTGTATGCACTGAATTGAAGTAGTGTTTCAGTCAGGAAAACATTTATGAGGACATTTGAAATAAAAGTGAAAGCAAGATAAAATTTTGATCTAAGGAATAATCAGTATGCCAAGAAAAAATGGCTCTGTTCATATCTGAAACTACAAGGAATTTCACCAACTATTAACATGAAAAGTTTCATGTATTGCAAATTCAAGTTATTTTATCAGAAGATATGATAAAGGCAAGATGATTCACATATCACCCTGACTTGTGTGTCATGACCATTTTTTATACCTGAAAAAACAAACCATCTCCATTTCAGAAGTCTAAAAATTCAAGAGCAATGTCACCTAACATCCTCATCCCCATTTATGCAAATTTTGCTTAGAAATCTCATAATGAGCTTCCAATTTACACCAACCTGAAAGAGCTAAAATGCCAAAAATCTGGTTTAATGGGCATTTGAGCCTGGGCAAACCTGGAGAGCAAGTATGCAAGTGTCAAAACAATCCAACTAAACGCAGGACACCTCTTGCAGGCTGGCCAAGACAGATGACACCTTTGGCCCTTTTCTCTTGTGCTGCTTTGCTCTCTAATCAAAGGGAGCAGAGCACCAAACTGCCACTTGGGGCAGATTCAGAATGGTGGATAAAGTAGCCACATATTCAAGGAATCTACCTCCAACCCAGCATCTATTTATCAATACAAGTAACCTACATTTTAAAGTAAAAACTATCTCATTAAACAAGCCTAGAATGGATCTGACCTGCCCTAATACACTTTGAGCAGCCACTCACTAACACAGAAAGAATTTAAGGCACCAGGAACATAGATCTTATCAATTGGTCCAGATCTACCTGTAAGAGAAAGGAAAATTTCCACAACATCCCTGCAAATACAGCTTCAAAACCAAGCTGATAAATCTGTCCTGCAAGAATACTAGCTCTTACCACCAGGACAGGGAGCAATGAATTATTTTAAACTGAATCCTAAGTGTTGTTGACTAAATATGAACTCCTAAGGGGACTCTAAAAAGTGGTAATTTAATTTTAAGTCGCTTAAGAGATGCTGAGTTTCAAATACCAAAATAAAATTGCCTGAAAGTTTCTTGCTGATGCTGTACATATTCCAGATTATGACAAAAAAAAAAGCCTCACCCTTATCTAGCAGATTTATTAAATCAAACATCGAGCCATACTCACTAACTTGAGGGCTTACCTTCATCCTCAGTAAATCTAGGAAAACGTTTGCATCTTTGTGTGCTTTAGCATAGCCAGAGAATTCCATCGCCCCCAAACACCCCCAATCTGCAAATGTGTCAGTGAATTAATTCAAATCATATGGAAAAAAGGTGTTTGTTTTTGAAGAGCAGAATGTCTGCACAGAATGCAACAGACTCTGTGACAGCAGAAGTTTCTGTTTAGGTGAAATGCCAGGCAAAAGGATGCACTTCATCCTAGCACACAGCTGGAATAGCACATAGCACCCATTCCATCCCAAAAGCAGAATTGCTATTGTCCAAAGGTCCAGGCTCTTCTGAGGAGCAGCTCTCTTATTCCTTTATCATCTCACATCTTTCAATAGAAGTCTGCTTAAAGGGCTCAAGGCTTGCAGTCCTAGTGGAGGCTAATTGCCTACCTTCCAAATTGGAGCAGAAAAACACTCAAATGCTTTCAAAAATACCAAGAAGTGCTTCATGAGGAAAAATGCACATGAAAAATAATTTGCAACCTGTCTGCTCTCAGCATCCTTCTTCTAACTTTTCTCTTTGATCTGACAGCAACAGTAGACTGACTCCAAAAAACTAAAAAGAGAAAAAAATAAATCTGGTGTTACTTGAATGTCATAGTTGTTTGAAACATCCACTTTTCATAGATGGCGAAGAGTAATAATTTTTAAATTTTAATAATTTTACAATGTCATTAGTAATAATTTTAATAATTTTACGACATCGTTAACACCTTATGTTAAATCTGACCTGAGTGACTAAACCAATGCTCTTTAAAACGAGGGTTATGACTTGGTCTAGTAGACTTGGTCTGGCAGACACATCCCTCATTTCATGGCAGTGAGTCATCCCCTCTTGCTCATTGAGGTTGTGTCCATAAAGAGCACTGCAGTGGAACATTAGGGACACCCAAGCTCATTTCAAGCACAGGATATACACCTGGATTGCAAAAGCACCGCTACAGAGTTAGGAAAGTATCACACTTTTCTGGTCTGATATTCTGTTTCTAGGTATGAAATAAGGGTGCTGAACACTGCTGTAGGGATCTGGTGCGGTTTGCTGGGCTCTACACTAAGACATCTAAATGGAAAAAAATAAATCTCTTGTTCAAAACCTCATAAAAGGCCTTTTCTGCAGTGGAAAACTGCGACATAGAATATGGCTTCAGCAACACTAGGAATTTGGAGAGTTTTGAATGCATCATATCAAGGATTGCTAAATTTAGCAGTAGTCAGTCACTGTTAATTCAAGGTTTGGTTTTTGCTAACACTGAGCATAATCTCTCTGAAGAGATTGGATTTTTTTTTTGAAAGAAAGGAGCTTACAAGTAACAAGTAATGGCTAATCCAAAACACATTCCTGACAAAAATAAATGAGTTGTGCTACTATCGGTCACTAGGTCAAAGCACACTGTAGTCTTCTCCGTAGTGTTTACCTGGACCTAAAACTAAAATTCCAGCCTTTACTAAGACTCATATTGTGTTATTTATTACATTATGTAGTGCCTATAAAAGTTTTTTTCCTCCCCTCTGCTGTGAATTTGCTCTGTGCAGCCACATCCAATACTGCCTTCATTTCTCGACCCCAGTAGGTGCTCCAGCACGATGTGATTTTTTGCTAAAGGGCCGGGATTGGGCAGGTCAAGCACACTCTGCCAGCTCCTGCCGCTCTGCCGTGAACACAGGAAGAGAAACCTGTGCAAAGGCAGGTAATTACAAAACTAGATAAAGCTCTGTGTGGGATTGTCTCCTCCTTACAATCCACAAGGCACAGAAGCTGGCAAAAAGAAAGGTTCCTAGTAAGAAAGAGTTACCAAGCTAACAAACCAAAAAATCCTTTGAAGTTTTAGACCCATTTAGTCATTCTTCTTGTAAGACCGTCTGTAGATACACCACCTATGCTGTCATCTTTAGGGGTATTTCATGTCCAGCCTTCCAGAGTATGACAGTGTGCAGTGATTTATATGTAGATTCCATAGCAGTGAAAATCAGGACAAAAGGTACTATTCAGACTTCCAATGGAAGCCAGACAAATGTAATTATAAATAGAATTAAGAAGAGTTATCTCCTTCTACCCAACTATTCTAGGATTTTTTTGGGGGCAAAAATGGTAAGGAAGATAACAAGCATGCTGAGAATCTGTGTTAGGCATTTCTACACATGTTCTACTCTGCTCTCTACTTTTTTTAAAAGGTTTTCCTTCAATACTGCCTGTCTGAAAGAACAATTTTTTCTATCTTTCTTTTAAAAAACAAAAGCGTATTTTTAGGTCCTAAAGGGTTAGAAAAGTCAAACCAGAAATCACAGAGAAATGAAATTATTTACTACAATTTAGTAATTAGACGGCTGAGGTTTCTCCTTGTTGCTGCACTGCGCACATATGATGATCCCAAATGAACAGCCTATATTTTCAAACATCACACAAAGGGAATTTCCAGCAGGGCTACAAAAAGATTGGGAAAAATCACTTTGTAAGTCAGTTCACTTTATTTTTAAAAGCTCACCAAGGTCACAAGCCCGAGAAAAGCTTAATTAAAGTCGATGGAAGATGCAGAAGCGAGGCAGAAAGAATAACATGGCAAGAAAAATCATTTTTTAAAACATATTAGATTATGTGAAGCCAGAGAGGCTTGACACCATCGATTTCAGAAATGGGCTAAAGATAAGGAACCAAGTATTGTAGGAATTACAATGAGGCAAAGCGTGCTGGGAACATCTGCTGCACACATCCCCTTTCTAATTCCAGGGGATACAATGAAGGCTAAGACTTGAGGGTGTCTAAACTCAGCAGGCTTTCATTAGGAGCCACATACTTAACTCACAGGTCTACAATGAGGAGAAAAAAGCCCAGACAAGTGGTGTTGCTGGGCAAACATTTTAGTCTTTCTTCTTGTTAATTGCTAGTAAAACCCATAATATTTTGCCCCATACATCTTTGATTTACACACCCACTCTACCCACCACCATTAGTCCTGGAAAAGGTGTGACCAGATTTCCTGCCCAAGATGGCAAACAGTTTTCCATCAAGCTGAGAAGTTGTCTCAGAAAAGAACAGAGCATGAAAAAACCCACAAGCTCAACGAGCACTTACCATGCATAAAATTATTGGCAACACTTTATGATACTTTCATAAAGCTTCTCCTCCTCATCATTGTTTAGCAACCAAGAAAACTCTCCACAGATAATGTGGAGTTATGTTTAAAGCAGTCTTTTATACAACTGCATCTTCAACTGACTTGAATGACATAAGGTCAATGTTTGAAGGTGTAAACCCTGTCAACAGAACAATTTTTATTATCTGGTTGAAGAGTTTGCATCTTAACCTCTAAGACACTCTACTTCTCTCAGCACTTGTGAGCTCTGGTGCTCTCTGCTGCAGTCAGCAACACCTCAGAGGGGCAAAATGAGGGATGGAAGCTCCTCACATGCTGGATGCTAGCTATAGGCCTATTAAAAACTTCGGAAACCAGCACAAGAAAAAGCTTTCTGAGGCTTTGTGCAGAAACACACAGGTATCTGGGTGCCTACATGCCACTGAACTTAATGGTCAGGGCCATTTGTAGGATGAAGATGGGGAAGGGTCCTCATCCAAGAAACTCACCAAAATCTCCTAGGAAGTTTTCAGATGAAAGATGAATAGGATTATTCCCTTGCTTTTTAAACAGAAAAGAACTGATTGCTCTTTTTGGCAAACCATTTGAAAATACAGCTCAGTGTTTTATAATGCAGAGCTAGAGCCTCCTGAGGAAGCAGAAAAGCTGTCTGATTCTAATATCTTAAAAGCTTTTTAGCTTGAGGCAGTGCTGGCTAAGGGAATATTAGATTTGTAATCAATTTTACTAGCCCCTCTGTTGTTTTCCAGACGTGTTTATTGATTATTAGTTTTAAACAGTAATACTTAGTCTGAATAAAATATAAGTCGTTAAGAATCACACAAATATTTAATTACTAAAAAAAAATAAGTTAAAGGGCTCTAAGTATGCCAACATCTACTACACCTTTTCATAGCATGTAGTTTCCCTTCTGGAGAATGTGACACTTGCTCAATAGCCAGATGAAAAAGAGAATGAATAAATTACATCCAGCTCTAAATTCTGGAGGACTGACTCTGAAGTTAACTGATTACTCTTAGAATTACCTATCTGATTACTAGCCAAGGAAAGAATTTAACCAAGTACCAATATTGGAATAGGTTCAATACTACTACATTTATGAAACCCATTTTCACTGTTAATTTGACCACACTCCTCTTGTTCACCATCAGTCAAAGTATTGCCATTGCTACTGAAGGAAACCATTACCTCTTAGGTAGCATGTGAACTAGACATCTGCAGCTGCCACTTGTCTGTGCACAGACTGTGGAGAGCAAATAAATAAATTAATTGCTCACAAAGATACTTTTATTTTTCTCAATGTGACTGCAGTCTGTAATTATTTGAAGATCTCATGTCAGCAGCATTTAGCCTATGACATGCTTGAAAATCGTGTTTAGAGAATTAATATTGCTGTTTGTAGTAAGTCACCTTGGGATATGTTCCAGCTCTTCCCTTTCTTGACGATACACTTCATTATATTGACGTACATTCCTGGAAGAGACAGACTGAAGCAAAGGCAATTAAGGGAAGCCAGGTTAATGAATTAAAAAGTTAAGGGGCCTGGGTTTTTCTTTTGAAAAACTATTTCTTTCTGAGCAACTCTAAATATCCCTGGCCAGATTATTTGGATTAGGCTAAGAAAGTTAGCTACAATTCTTAGTGGTCAGACTTGCTCTCACTGCAAGGTTTTGTGGCTGTATCACCTGGAATTCAGCCTACCTCAAAGGTTTCTGGTGCAGCTGATGTGGGGCCGTACTCGAGGCATCACAAGAATAATATCTCCTTGCTGAACGCGTGGAAGAGTGTATTTCAGTGCAGAGTTGCTTGGTTCACAGAAGGATTTCTCTCTTGATATACCTTCCTTATTCATTGGCAGATATCACCTGCACAGAAGTGACAGAAAACAGCAAGCGCAGGGGGATGTGCAGGAAGAGGGAGGGAATTTCTTAAAACAAGTCTCCCCATAGCTTGTTTAGATATTCAGGAACAAGATTCAAACTGTTATCAGCAGCATGTACTTCTCAGCCCACCAAGGTAGTTCTGATTGGGAAGAAATGTGTAATGGGTGGGGAAGAAGTGCGATCATTGTATCAGAAGAAGTCTTTCTGACAGAAAGAAAGAAAGAAAAAACAATGGAGATATATCATCAATCACCCTATGTTGAAGAAGAAAGAATTTTTATGTTGGAACTGTTAAAGATCTGTTTGAGACAGAGTTTTCTATAATTATTCTATAAAGTAAAATATCACAGAAGTCTCATTATTGGAGATATTGAATTGCTCTATGGAGTACTGAATTTGTATATGGAGATAGGTAATGGGGGCAATTGGCACAGCAAGGAACAGGGTCATTCAGAATCATAGAATCATTTAGGTTGGAAAAGACCTCTAAGACCATGGAGTCAAACAATTAATCCATGACTGCCACATTCACCACTAAACCATGACTCTAAATGTCACACCTACCTCCAGGGATGTTGAGTCCATCATTTCCCTGGGCAGCCTGTCCCAATGTCTGGCCACCTTTTCAGTAAGAAAATTTTTTCTGATATCATGACCCATTTCTACTTGAAGTGCTACCCAGGGAAGAGAGAGAAAAGAGCTTTCTGACAAATTTAATTAGAAAACCAGAAATCTATTACTATCACTTTTACCTGAAATGGATTTGGTATAGTATGAAACTGATTTCAGCTTACAACCTAAAAGTTTATTTCTCAAAGTTTTGCACAAATAAGATTCCACTCACATGAATACAAATATTTGTGAAGAGATGAACATAAAAGTCAATAAAACATGGCCATCTGTTTCCCTTTCAAAATAATTCCACATATTTGTGATTTATTTTTCCTATTATTTTGCCCAGCTTTAAGTTGAACCTAAAGCCTAACTTCCACAGCCTTTAGGGGAAAACACAAAGATTTCTCTTCCAGGTAGGCTACAGCAGTGCTTTGTCTACTTCACAAAAAGAAAAGGTTTTACCATTTAGTTTGTTGATCTCTATAATCCCTTACTAGACTCCAAATATTACAACTTCATTAAAAGACATAACCTTCTAAAAGCCACCTTAATTTTGCCTCTGAGTATTCAGCTGGCAGAGTGAACAGAAAACTTTGGCATTTTATATTTTTCATGGGACAGTACTCAAAATCTATGTCAGGCTTAGGTAGTTTCACAGTACTCCTTAATGTGAAAATTTGCCATTGGGCACCTCCCTTACAACTGTAGCTCTTAACGGTGGTGATTAAGTGAGGGAGAAAAGCCACTGCTACTTTGTCTTTAGCTTTCACAGGATAGTGAATGCAGTGCAATCTTAGTGAAAACCAGAGACGCAAAGAGTGGTTTGATCCTGAAAGTAATTTCAGTGCTGGAAATGGATGCTTTTTGGAATAATGCCCAGTGAACTGCAAGTTTCAGAAAGTCAAGAGACTGTCTTATTAAATCTAAAAGGCTGGTTTGGCTGGTATACAATAGATACTAAACTCAAAGTACAAAAGTCAGATTGACTTACTTGAGACATTTATCTGCTGGAATGATAGCCCACCTTTCACTCCGCTCTGCTGAGCTACCACACTCCTAATCAAATCTTTATGGCCACAGAGGTATAGGAGTGACACAAGGCAAGTGTCAAGTGTCAACCCAGGGAACCTGAGGCACATGGCAGAATTATTATCACTTATTTTTCCCCATTTAGGAACAAAAGGGGCATATAGTATTTAAACACTTGACAGGAATATTCTTTTCTTTCCAGGACTGACTTCTATGCTGTGTGACCCAATCCATTCTCCGGTATGAAGTTTCCTGCTCTGTTATCCACAATGATTTATAGGGAAGAAGGCAGGACATGATCCAAATTCTACCACAATCTAAGATATACTTCCATAAAGAGAGGAAATGAGTTTCTGTGAAATGTTACCTGTTTTTGAGCATTTGCACAGGACTTAGCCCATTAGCAGAAACCCCGTGAAGAGTGCTCTTTCACTGCATCCTCATGACTAACTCTAAAGCTCTGCTCTCCCTAGCCCTCCTGTTTCTGCAAAAAAGAAATCTCGCACTAGGGGCAAGAGCCACATAACAGCTGAGCTGGTGACAGAAAGCTCAGGCTGCACTGCGAATGCACTCAAAGGTCATATCAAACAGAAATTATTTGCTTTGGTCGTCTCCTCTCTTACATTAAAAAGCCGTGTAATTCCTTCTCCTTGGCCACCACCTCACAGAGATAATAGTTGCAGAGTCAGGTACTGCCCTTACTTGTAGTCAGCACAGAATGCTGTCATCCGATTTCACAGATACTGGAGGTGCCACTCGGCCATCTCCATCCTCATTTTCCTTCAGGCTCAAGTTGAAAATGAGAATGAAACTGAAAGAGGAAATTAGCCCCTCGGCCACAAGTATGAACATGTGAATGGGATCAGTGCAAAAGGCTTATTTCTGCTCTTCCTTAAAAACAGAACGAAAAGTAGTGTCAGATTCCTAAAGCTTGTTCTCAATTTTAATGAGCACGAAGGAATAACACTGAAAGGACTTGTATGTTTCAAGCTGCAATACATCAGGCTGTCAAAAACACTGGAATGCCACATGCTCTAATCTTTTTTCACTCACCATTGTACAGTCAGTACAACTATCTCGTTGCAGCAAATTGCGGAAAAAAGTATTAAGAGTAAATTAGTGTTTAAATGCTATGAAATCTGCATTGCAGGTTGTCCCATTTCCTAAATAGAGAAATATTATGAAAGCATTAAACAAGGATGTGAATTTTCAAGAAGCTTATTTCTGCTTTCCACAGTGTTGCAAATACTTCTGGTGCACAGTCATGGCATAATCTGTAATAGCATCGGTGACAAGGAAAAAAAATTAAAACTGGATGAGACCTGTAATTTTAGAACCAATACATAACAGCAAACAAATCCGATGGAAAATGCCATGAATAGTAATTGCTTGTTTGCAGAAGATATGAAGGTCAGGAAAAACACTGGGTGAAATTTAAAAGATGGGAATACATACTGGGAGAAAATAAAAAATTTCAATTCATGCAGATACCTTTCTCAGTCAGCATAAGATTTTCTTTACATCTTTAAAATGCTAAGTGTGCTCTACACTAAAAATAATTAATGGTAAATAATTTGAAAAACTTTTTCTCTTTTCAGGTCCCCGCTGTTTATGGCACTTCAAAACTGCCAGGATGAATTCATCTACCTCTACCTGCTCACAGAAGTTCAAGAGCCACAAGCAGTGCTTGCATACTCCATCACCAAGATTCCCATACCACTTCAGAGGTACAAACCTAAAGGGACACAAGCAAACACGGAAATAAATGAGTAAGACCCTATACGGTCTTGTCATTATTATTAAGAAGAGGAAAGTAAGAAGAAAATATTAGAAAAGCAGGCTATGACATTTGAAACTTTCCCTAAAATCAGTCAACTGTGAAAAAATAAATAAGCTGTCTTCCGTCAGTGATGGAACATTATTTTGGAAACTGTGAGGCGTGGTTGTCTGTCTGAAGTCCTAAATATAATTAAGTTCACAGTTTCACAATTTGGCTCTTAAGGAGTGTTGCAATATGTAAAGATTAGTACACTCTAAAATGGTAGTTCACTCATAATATTTGATTACACAAAGGTAATAGAAGAATAGAATAAATTCAGTTGTCCAGAGTTCAAATCTCAGATAATTTTCGGATTTTGTTTTCATTTTTCTCCTGAAGCGCTTTATAGTGAGCAATGGATGCCAATCTGCTAATGATTCTCCGTGGCTGGAGCCTGACGCAGCTCTGGAGTAGATGAAACCTCTGCTGTGATTCAGTTAATGCCTCTAAACATACGTATCAGTCTTCACTGCTGCTTTGCTTTAAAGTCTGGTTCTGCTTTTAGTCAGTCCAGTGGAGTGCGAGAGAATCCACATTAACTGATTCTACTGTAAAAACTCACCTTCTGATAGTGCTTTTTTAGCTGCAAGTCAGATGAAGGTTTTAGGATTATATTTATGTCTTGATTCCACTTGCTGTTTCCCAACTAGACAGGCAAGTTTGTGTGGATAAGTTATGCACAGAGAGGCACTTCTCTCCTGTGGTAATGGAAGCCATAAAAGACTTAAACCCATTTGCTTCTGTAATTAAATCATCCATCTCAGGAGAATCAAGGAAAAGCTGCAAATGGAGACTTTTCAAATTAAGAAAAATTAGATGGTAAATAAATGTTTAAAACCCACCCAGGTTAAATGAGTTTTCCTTTAAAAGACTGAATTTCTTGCTCTTAAAAAGAAAACCAACAAAAAAAATCCGACCACCACAACAAACAACAGACTGAAAGCTGAAGTTACTCCCCAAGTAACCGTCTATTCTATCTGATGTAGAATACGAAGTTCAGACATTTAAAAACTGATTCGAATGGATTTTTTAAATTATTATTGATCAGTTGTCTTTCACCTTATCAAAGCCCACCAACAGAAGAATGATAATTAGCCATCTCGTCCTTATAGTGTTGGGGCATAATACACATGGGTATAAAATTTAGCAAGTCTTTGTTGTTGTTTTTCCTACCCTTTTGAAGAAGTATAAAAGGGCTGTTGTTAATTCACTCTGGTACTCTCCTGTACTTGAAAATATATTTTCTATTTAGATAAGGCTTCTTTTTTTTATATATATGTGCAATCACACCACCGTGCAGATTGGGGAAGACCTTTGATCATATTGGTGAGCCCTGCACAAGGGGCTGCTTCCAGCATCAATATTTAATCGATTTTATAGACACAAACAACGAAGCCCTTGAAAACCAAATTCTTACTGAAGTGGCTGAGCCTTTTCTGTTTATCCCTCTAACTCCAGCATTCAATTCCAACTAAGAAAGATCACATTCTTCGAGAAGTATTTTTTCCCCACACTTTTTTTGGTGATTAGCTATAGAATGCAGTAAAGTGCCTGATGTACCACATTAAGAAGGATGCTAAGCGGTTTACAAATCTCAGTAATTAATGACTATTTTTATCACAGAGAATATAGACGACTTTCTTATATCTATCTGAAACTCAATATAAGCCTCTATAAGCCTTCAGGCTGCATAATTGGTGCAATAGAGCTGAAAATGAGATGGAGGATATAATACAGCTCAAGTAATCCTGCCTTTAGCTGAAATGGAACAGTGGAGGCTCTGAGCATCCAGAATGTTGTTTCCACTAAGATTTAAAGCCAGCCAGCTGTCGGCTGCTGCAGTGAAAACTGTAGTGTTATTTACTTTCTTTAGTATACTCCAAATATTTAAAGTGACACAATCATATTTATGGGCGTTTTTTTATCTTTAACAATTTAAGCAATGTGTGCGATCACATTTTTTCTTATTAGGGGCCAAATGGGTGCATATCCTTCATAAAAGTTTCAATTCAAGCACTCTGGAAATTACCTCAGGTCACAACGTCCTGGAAACGGTGAAATTGGTTTTACCTTCTCTATGCAGTAGCTGTGAGAAATAAAATCTTTTTAAAATCATAATGGGTTTATAAAGGGCTCAGAGAACAGGAGGAAACATTGAAAAGGTTTATACAGTGGTGACATTTTAAGATTGAAAGAGAGTGCTTGTTATACAGAGACCTGATGAAATCTGTCAGGTTGGGATTTACTGTTTAGCACATTTACCTCAGATATAAAACTGAAAAAAAGTTTAGAAAAGTAAAATAAAAACCACATCAATCTCACCTTTTCTTTTCTTTACAGTTTGCATTGCAGAGAAGATTTGAATGAACTCATGAAATAATGGCAAAATCTTTAGTATACTTTCTTTTAATTGGTTTGTAACTTATTAGTAAATGATAAACACAGTATATTGTATCTCCTTTTTCTGTGAGAGCACTGGAAAAATTCCCCAGTGTTCTGGCTGAAATACAGTCAGTCGGATTAGGGTTTGGGTTGTTTTTTCCTCCTTAGGGAAATCTTAGTTATTTTAAAGTTATAACAGTCTATAACCTATGGTTTGGGGTAAGGATTATCTCTGTTTTTAATTGTGTGCAAGGAGCCTAGCAGAGTAGAGCCCAGGGGCGCTGCTGTAAAACAATCATTAAATAACATTAAGCCTGTGGCAAGGGAGAAGGAATCAGTGGAATCACTGCACATCTTTCCCCCTAGATTCACCCTCACCCTAGAGTCTAGTTCTTGGTCTGCTGGAAATGTCGTCTTTTGATTACAACGGAAGAATCCCATTAATGTTTCTGCCATTGCCACAGTCATACTGTGTTTGTCCTTGCGACAGATTCATCGCCCCGTTCTGCTTCATCATCTGCATGGCTAAAATGAGAACACCGATTTTCTGTCTCAGGGACACGTCATGGATTTTGACACTGCTGGGCTGAAAATGATGCGGAACCACAGAACAGTGTCATTACTGTTTAATAGTGGTGAACGATACTGGGGAGCTTCTTGAGCTTCCGAGTCCTGCTCAGAAACTGCACTCACCTCTTAGAAGGGAAGGCAATATCTGTGCTTCATCCAAACGGGCTGTGTAAATCACCTCTCCTGTGGGAACTGCTCTCGTGCTACAAACCACTGTCCACGGTCACTCACCCTATTGAACCTCTGTCCCTGGATAAACACTGTGGGACTGTGACCAGACACTGCGGGGAGGAAAGGCTTGAAGGGCTGGTGGTACTCTGTCACCTCCCTGCAAGAGAACACGCACATCTCTCAGTGCTTTTAACCCAAGCATGGATGGGGTAATAAAAACTAATTTACCCCAGAGACCCTAAAATTCTGTATTCTGTGATTTTGGCCAAGGCAAAATATTACTTATCTTATTAAGAGATAAGGACTTAGTTTCAAAGCTGCAAAGATGAGGCATCCTGACTTTTGTGGATGGACAGAAGGTATCTGAATGCGCTTCCTCTCATGACACAGCTTGGACCTCAGAAGGAATTCTGCACCTTGTATTCATCTCTTCTGTGTACTGCATCTTCTATGTATTATTTTGCCTTTATGGATTACTCTGCCAGAGAATTGCTGGGTATTATGCAAAGAAATAATCTAGAATGCTTTGCTAAAAACTGGTTTGTCACACTTACATTAAGGCAGTGTTATCAAATATGTTTTGGTATTCACTGTGGAGAAATACTTCTCCTTTTTTATGTTAAATTTTTACATTTTTAACAGTATCAGATTTGAACTGGTTTCTTCCAAACCAGGGTGAACTAGGAGAGAGGGGAAAATACAGTAAACTGGAGACGCGAACCTCACGTTATTTGGTTCTCAAAGCCCATTTGACCTTATGAGCATTCACTCCAGGAATTTAGGACCACTCATTCTGAGAGGCAACTCTACTATTAAGAGACAGGCTTATGAGCCACAGAATTTTTCGATGATGTTTCGGGAGTTATACATGACCAAGGCAACAGTGGTTTGGTTGAATAGAATGTAGTATTGCCACAGAAAACCTTTAATTAAAAAAAAGAAGTGAGGAAGCAGGACTGAACATTCAGTCTCTAATAGAATGAGTAACAGAGCTGTCCTGACGAGGACCTTGTTCTCTATTCGTGTCTTGAAATAACTAATCAAAATTTTGATTTTACTATTCTGATCTCCTCTATTTTGTTCTACAGATCTTCATATGTTTCAAATTTGCATATTCAAATACACTCCTTATCTTTCTACTACCATCTCTTTCTATGGACTTCTCATCAACATTATCTTCCTGGTATCAAACAATTCATTTTTCTATTTCCTTCTCAATATTTTCCCTTTAATTCCTCCCCATATTGACCTATTTTCAGGAACAGTTTCTCGTATCGTTGGAAGTTGAATCCAGCAGTGTACACATTAGAATTAAATTCTGAAAAGCAATCTTTACAATACAGGGCAAAGAGACACAAAAACCTTTACCTGTCACACTCTCCCTCCCCTGAAACAATACCTCAAGAGGAAAATGTTGCTGTCTGGATACGTACACATACAGCTATTGCATTTTGCCATGTCCTACACCTTTAATCGGAGTTCTCGATGGCACACAGAGAGATTGCCCAAAGTTATACAGACTTCTGTTGCAGGATGAAAGTTCTGTTAACAACACTTTTAAAAGTTTACTTTATAGAATTTAGCCTCGCAGATAAATGCAGAAGAGTTCCTAAGCCTCAATAATGCAGAATCACATACTAAGTCATCCATTTCTTAATGTTAGAGGAACATTAATGTTGGAAATTGTGGTGCCTGCCCACAAGATAACATGTACCTGCAAATTTTGAAGCCGACTGTATTTGACACATCAGAATAGAGCTGGGAAGAAGAAAAAAATAAGTTATCTGCAACTGCGATATAATTATGAGAGGATAGTTCTGATAAGTTATATAATATATCAATAAAGCCATATAATTGCTATCTGCTGAGCCTGCAGGTGCACTAGATGCCACAGAAACTGTACAAGAGTGGCAGTCCAGACAGAGTGTGAATAATCTGGCCAGGTAGCTGTGAGAAGCTGATTCAAGAGCCTCAAAATTTGGGAGGATAATTGAAACAATGAATTTGTTTTCCTGCAAGATTATCAGGCCCAGATTGGTGCATTCAGTCTCCTGGGATCCCATAAATTTCCTCTGTCATGCTGCAGGACAACGAGCTCTCACAAGCCATGCAGAAGCCTAGGAGGAGCACTGACATCTCATCAGCTTGACCTTGATATGTCCACAGTACAAAACCTGATCTGTGGCAATGGCAGCCTGGATCTCCTAACCTGGCCATCTCCTGCTGCCACATGCACTGTTCTGTGGCAGCAAAGGCAGGGATCTGACAGCTCTGCTGTCCCTCCCCTGGGAACCAGTGGTGCCACTCATAGCGGGGACAATACAGAACCCGGCAGGGAGCTAACGAGCACTGCCGAGGAAGTAGGGAACCTTTGCTTCAGTGAGAATGCAGCTGCACAAGCCAAGGGACGGAAGAGTGGAAGAATGCTAAGGTGTTTCTGCTGTTTCCTGTGTCAGTTATTTACCTATTTTTGCAAGCCTAGCACCACATTTATGTGTATATATATAAATAAAGGGGTGTGGGTGCATCTGCACAGGAGACTGGATGTGAGCATGGCCAGTGACGCAAGAGCTGGGGCCAGCTCTGCATAGTGCAGGAACAGCCATTTAAACTCAGGTCCTGCTGTTAAGGAAACTTCCCCGTGTGACCATTCGCGAGACTCTGTGGCTGCCACACTCCCAGTGTCACAGACTGTCACTGTTGGGACCAAGGCCCCTTCACAGGTTCAGTTCCAGTGACCCAGCGGGTCCTGCCTGACTCCCTGCACACCCCACTCACACTCAGACCAGGTTTCCTTATAGGCTCAATCCCAGGTTACCCAAAGTAGAGTCTCAGATGTCTCTTTCCACAAAGTCATTTATCCACAGCGCAGTAACACAGAGACAGCCTGGGCTGGTGCCTCCACGGAGGGACCCTGAACAAAGGACTCCCTGGGCTTTTATCCCTTCACAGTCCGAGAGCACCAAAGTCTTGCTCTTCCTCCTGAGCCATCGAGCCATTGGCTCCTGCTATGTCTCCCAGTGTCCCTCACCTGGCTGTGCCACAGCTCCCTGTGCCCTTTGTTGTGCAAAGGGTGGCAGTTCATGGCAACTTGTCTCAGGCTCCCACCCAGAGGTGAACCTGCAGCTCCATCTGCAACTGCACCCCGAGCTCCCTGCACAGAATGTGTTCTTCAAAACTGCCATCACATTGCCACGGTAATTATCACCCCTGGGCCATCCCTACAGCCCACCACATTGCTCTGGAAGATATCTCAGACATCCAGGCTCAGCTCTGACCCTGCTCAGTGCACCACCCAGCAACAGGGCTCTGCGCTCACCCTCAGCAATTCAAGCATCGAGGTGCTATCTTGATTTTTGTGGTTTTGCTCAAGAAAAGCATTTCTGTATGGACAATCGGACACAGTCACTTCTTTGGAGTCTGGGATTTTGAGCAGAGGGAGACAGAGCTTTGATCAGGGAGAGGGATGAACTGGGAAGCAGGTAATGAGCTCTCATGAAGGAAGAGTGCTGAGCTCCTTTCCTCTCCCAGCAGGTGCCGTGAGGAATCTGGTCACACTCAGTGCGGCTGCTGAGCAGCAGGTCTAGATACTATCTGCATGCTGACAGGAAAAAAGTAAGCTGAAAAAGTAAACAACCAGTATTTATTTGTGTAATTAAAGAAGACTAAAACATGATAGAAATATCTAATCACCACAAGAAATCCCGCAACCAATTTCCAACATGATTAAATTCGCATTGTTGCAAAATAAAGCAATCTAATCAACAGCCTGTGTTCTAATTACGTCTACCTGATCTCAAAATATTTCTGAGCTTGTTTATATCCCCAAGCCCTTTTATCTTGACGTACTGTAAAATCATTTCTAAAATGAATCAGGTAATGTGTTTTTCTTTCCGCGGCAGGTAGAGCAATGTGAGCACAGGGAGGTTCAGAGACCACTGCCATGAAGTGATGATTGAAAATCTCAGGCAAGTGGGGGGAGCAATGGAGAGGGAAATGAGAGTGCTCAAGGGGAAGAAATAGGCCTACTCCTGGAAAAGGAAGGAAAACACACCGTATAGAAATGAGGATATAACAGACTAACAGGGGGAGAAGAAACTATACAGTGCAGGAAAAGAAGGTAGAGCAGAGAGACGGAGGCAGGGCAATCAGAGGCACCTAGAAGCAGGATGGAGCTAGTGGAGAGAATTCAAGGCTCCCTTAAATTACCATTACTTAAATTTCAAAAATTCACATTTCTATCTCTTTCTCTGTTTTATTCATTTAAGCATTTCCTCAAACCTGATCTTTGCTCTCGTAGGCGTAGGAGTTCAAACAGTTAATGATGGTTGGTCAGGGAGAAGGCGATTGGATGAGAGGTGATACATGCACATAGCTGAATAGTAAATATTGTAAGACACATATTAAGTTATCTCCAAAAGACAGGGAAGGACAGGGACTTTGGGGAGTGGAAAAACTGTGTCTTCCTGTTTTGCTGTACAGCAAAGTGAATTACAAGCTTTACATGATAATATTGGCTTCTGGATGCTACAGCAACATGTAGAATAAACCAACATGGCATGGCTGTGGGCAAAGGCAACGTGCTTCAAATTAGAATGACTAGAAACTGGAGTCTTAATACTTTTACCAGTGGACTAAGCATACAAAAGATGAAGAGGGAAAAAGAAATGCGGACTTTCTAGGTTTTATTTTCTATTATAAATTCTTACACAAGCCAAACTACTTAAAAAACTGCTTTCCCCACACACATAGGTATTTCACTTCCAATGCTATGATTTAAATCAAGTTTGCCTCCTGGAGTGCTGAAAATCAAAAGGACCTGTAGCACACAGGCAGAGCCCCAGTTAGAAAGACTCCAGACAAAACACTGCCCAGTGCTGCCCCTCATTTCTCAGACAACAGGAACTTACCTCAGGTAAGAAAAAGGTAAGTTACTTTCAACCAATGTGACAACAGCAAGACCATTTGGACAGGGGAAAAGATAGAGGAGGTAACTTTCAACTGAAAAATAAGCAATATTCAGCACTTACAGTGGAGGCAAACATTACCACATTTTTTTAACATTCATGAAGATTTCAGATCTTTGGTGTGAAACACTAGCTCCCCTGGTTTCCTGTTTCTTTGCGCAACCAGAAGGATACAATAATTTAGAAGAATAATGCAGAAGATACAATAATTCCTTGTTTAACATCCATGGAATAAAATTCACTGCGTGAAAGCTTTTTACTTCTCATCTATTTCATTTTAGATCCCTGAGATTTAACGCTTTTCCCATTGTTAGTCACTATTAATGACAAAAACTCTCTTTTATTGAGATCAGTATCTGAGAGAGTGGTCTCTTCTCACTGAGAAACAGCAGGGTTCTGAAATTTTGGCAGGCTTCCTCTGAAGCACATCTAGAGGCCCTTCAGCGCAAATAGGTATTCAAAGAGGCAGCAGCTGGAAAACTGTAGGAGAGGGGAAAAAATTGTTATTTTGACAATGACCTCCATTTCTAAATTTAAAAAAGAAAAGAAAAGAGGAAGAAATAGAAACCATACAACAGCTCTATGAGCTGTTACCAGGAAATGTCATGGATGGAGCCTCAGAGCTAGAGTAGAGGAAAAGCTTGTCTCAGATTTTCACATTTACTTTGTACAAGACAGGATCATGCAGCAAGGTTAAAACAACTTTTTGTATGGACTAATTGGCTTTGTTGAAAACCCACTGTGACACACACATATCCCACAGGAGATTTTCCCCAGGGTCTAAAGGGCCTTGGGTGCTTGATCCAAGGGCAAAGCCAGGAAGGGCTTGGAGAACTATTTGTTATGGGAGAATGTCAGCAGATCAGACTAAGATATTCTCAACAAGTAAGAAAGAGGCAGAAGGAAAATGGGAGCAAAACAAGAAGGGGAACAAAAAAAAGTTGCCTGGATTAAAAAAATAAACAAGCCACAGCTTTAGAAGAAAGCTAGCATTTCCTAGGAGTCCTTACAAAACCTGCAGCACACGTTTGGTTTTCATTCAAGTATACCAGTGCCTTTATTATCATACAGAGACGTTCAGACCACCTTTGTACTAGGGCAGGCCTGATTATAGGCAAAAACCTAATGCTGGCTGCACAGAGCTCAGCATCTAATCACTTACCTTTTTTTCCTCACCTCTTCTCCTCTGGCTGCAGTGCTTATATTACTTGAAGTGCTCAAACCTCATTTGTTTGTGTACACCCCCTCTAAAAAGGTCTCTGAGCTTGTGAGGCTTTGCTGTTTCTCCTAATACAGAGAGACAGAGAAACAGGACAATTATAAACTTCCAATTATGCAAAAAGTTGGTGTAGTTGCTGATGATTTATATGTTGTTTGATCTTTTATAGGTCATCTTAAAAGTTAACATTTAAATTATTTGAGAAATTCTGACTCTTAAATTGGCTGTTTCAATAATGTTATTGCTGCTGACTCCCTCGAGTGCTGGTGCTCTTAGTTTCCTGATTTTAATTATTAATCCAGCACCGCATGTTGTGTTTCTCTGTAGCAGCAGAAAGGTTAATATTCATAACCAGTTTTTAGGTTATTTTTAAAGGTAGGTGAGGAACAGTGCAAGGGAAGATGGAGGAGGGAATCAAGTTTTAATTACTTGTTAATATTGCTATCTAGGTTGTGGAGCTGATTGCAGCTCTGCTCCTTCCCAGGCTCTTTATGTGCACATCCACAAGCACAATTCCACCCAAGGCTGAACATCACTCCCTGTCTCTCCAAAATTACCTCTGTGCCAGCTGCTTTCAGGAGCCTCTGACCAGCAGCTTTTGCAATACTGATCTGCTGAAGCAATAATTGAAGGGAAATACTAGAGAATCATCCATAAAAAAGAAAGCCTGTACACACATGGAATCTCATCTAATCTTATGCGGCATTAAAATACAAATAAAACAGGCTGTTTTCTTTCTTAGGTTGGGAGGGACCAAACCCAACTTCCATGCTGTGAATGCACAGAGCCTGCTGGAGACCTGAGCTTCTCTCTGCCTTATTCTTTAGTGTATCAGACTGATTTTTCTCCTGTCAAAAATATGGACTTAAATAACCAGCACAATTTATTCCCTGCTGCCTGAGTCTCCAGAAAGTGCAAAAGCTTTTTTTTTTTTCTCCTCTACAAAGCCACACTGAGAAATCTTCCTTTATATCAGCAAGAATTTCCGTCACAGGTTCGACTCTACGTTCATTATCAGAATGCAATAGTTGGTCCCTTCTCAATAATGGGTGCACTCATTTATAGTGAAGCCAAAGTGAGAAAGAAAAGAGGATATTAAGAAAATCCTTTCATGAGCAACCTTCCCTGCATTTTTTTCCTCAGGAAAAGGTAAAACCAGTTCACAATTAGTCACATCTAAAACTTGAGCCAAAGCTCAGATTTGCCCGAGACAGATCTCTCTACATGTCCCTGCATAACCTCTCTGTGTTCACATGGGGAGGTTCCTGCTGGGACTACTTGCTTTCATTCTACCCTAAAAATAAAGTTGAAAAGGGGCCAAATTGGTACCTTCATGTCTTTTAAACATAAGAAAAAATTGACACACACAGACTTTTGTGCCGTTTTAAGTTCTCAACCCATTCAAAATAAACCAGAGGCCTCTTGCTTCTATTTCCCAGTCTCTCTCCTCCTTTTGCCCTCAGAAATGAACCACCAGGAGCTACAGGGTATAAAGTCAAGTCTTGCCCAGAATACTGAGATGAGAAACTGCAATTTAAAAGATAACCCAGCAGATATTCATGGAAGACAGAGTAGGATGCATACTACAATATTAATTTTCCCCATCTTACCGTGAGGTTCAGGATCATCTTTGTAATAAGGCAGCTCTGGATTACCAACATTACTCAATTTACCTTCAAAATTTAATGTTTACTTGGCACTCCTGCTATATCTAATCATGCAAAATGCATTCCAATGCCCATTTCCCCAGGTTCTAAGGGAGTGATAGGACTACAGTCCTCTCACATAAATGAAATACCCATTGCCATACTGACAAGAAACCTGTATATTTAACTGATGAACAATTGGTAGAAAAGAAAAAAAATGGATGCAAATATGTTTTTTATTGTCTTGTAAGATAGTTACAGAATTCCTTTCTACTGAATGAACTTCACTGATGTTATTATTGCCACTCCATTGTTTTCTTTTTTTTAACTTTTCAAGCAAAAGTTTATTTGCTTTCAGAAGTATAAAGCCTTGTTTCACTGCCTGTTAAGACACAGGCAGCAGAAGAAAGAAAAATTATTCCTCGTGTTTTCGACAGTTTCACTCACCTATATTCACAAGAGGACATTAACCTATTATTCTCTACTGCAAAGATGATGCAAATATTTATTATGCAGCACCATTTGAAAAGTCTTTTTTATGTTCTACATCAAAAAGATGAAGTGAATGAAAACTGAAAGTCTTGCCGCATACACAGCAGATAAAAACTCTAACCTGTAAACTGCACTCCGTTTTAAATTGCTTTTTCAAATCAGAAAAATGATGAAACTAACCTCAGCTTGTTCCCTGTCACTAGTCAAAACACGCACGCTTGCCCATGGCTTCATGCAGAAAGCTGAGTTTTGACTAAGATTATGTACAGCTAAGACAAAATACTTTCAGAAATACTATAGTGATGCTTCCCTGAAAACATCAAACTGTTCTTTCTGCTCTGTCAAAGCCCTCTAGATGGCATTCTTTAGTAAACTTTGGTGATTGCACACATTTTGGCCTCAGTGCAGTTTACAGTGTTTTCACTAATGTTTTTAAATTAATCTACTGTAATGACTGTCAGTTTAATGAGTTATTAAAAGATATTCATGCTTTTGTAGTGCAAAGTGTAACAAAAATAGAATAAATAACATTTCGTTTCGCGAAAGTTCCTAGAATAAAATGTATTTCTCTGTCTGAAGTGCATTGCAGGCTCTAGAGAAAAGAAAAGCAACAGTATTTTGAAGCAATGAAATATTTTCTGGAACAGGACACATGCCTGCAAAAATTATAGTAACCCATCTTCCTCCTGAAGTTAGATCTTTATAAATCAGAACTTCACTAAGTTTGAATGGTTTAATCTGGTAGGGATTCTCTGAATGGTTTTACAAGCAAAACAACTTGTAAACAAAAGGAAAACCTGCTGCTAGGACCCCTGCTTAGCCTTACCTCAAAATGCTGCATTAATTTGTAGCAGGCCCACAAATGTCAGTCTCATTAGATGAGCAAACACAAATTCCTGTATAACTCAGGCTCCCTGTTACTGCTCCGTGGAGCCCAATAACTTCACAGAAGGAGATCCCAGCAGTAAAGCGATGTGCCTGGAAAAGGGCAAGTCAGAGAGATTCTGATTGTCACTGCCATCAAATAATGTGGCAATCTCCAGCATCTCTACGCACACAACCTATATACACACACATATGGGCTGGGACTCTTCCGTGCCAGTTCAGCACATGACCACCGGACCCAAACAATGGGATTAAAGGTCATCTCCCTTTTATTCAAGGCTAGGGGCTATCTGGGCACTCCCAACTCACAGAAAATCAAGGCTGGTACAAGACATGGAGTCATTCCCACTCAGATTTCCCACTGAGCAGTGCCAGGTCTGCACTGGTTCCCTGGTGGTGGTGCTGCTTCTCAGCCCTGGTTCCGTGCAGGGCGACTGAGGGCCGCACACAGCTGTGTGCTGGCTGTTCCCAGACCGTCCCCACACAACTTGCCTTCCCTTCTCACCTTCACTTGGCATCTTCCCAAGTCACCTCTTCTACTCCTTGCTCTCAGCTGCCACGCTCCTCCCTTCCTCCTCTTCTCTTTCGTCTTCTATTCCAGGTCCTAAAGGCTTGGGAAAAAAACAACAGAGAAAGTCTTTCCGCCTCTCTCACAGGTAGCTCCCAAATATTGAACTGGGTGATAGATCCTGACCCACACAGAGCTACCTAATACTAATTGATCTGGGGCACGTCTGCAACCCTACATGCTTTGCTAGAGGATGTAGATGTTTGGAGCAGACTTTGTTTGTTTGTTTGATTCAATAAGTACATAGGTGTTTCATTTAGTTTTTAAAACCCCAAATTACGCCATATATTCCCTCTTGTCTGTATTCTACCAGATGGATGCTACCTCATGCCTTATGCAGAATACCACAGGAAAAAATAAATGAACAAATGCTGTATAAAAGAAGAACAAGCCAAAAATACCCCGGGGTTATTTCAAACTCCAGCAGTTTTTTGCAGGTGTTCTGGGCTTCAACAGCACAGTGAGACTTTTTCATTCATGTTCTTCCTGCTTCCTGGAAAACACTGATGTGAATATCCAAGCTAAAGAAAACAAACCCCAATATATATTTCAAAAGGAGAGCAGGCTTTATATCCTATGGGTTATTATATAGCCGTGTTCACAAACTGTGCCTAGGCATCTGAGGCATGTTGAACTATTCAAGCATAAGCAGAGCCAAGAATATTTATAGTTCTATTCTGTCACAGTGGATGTTGCAATTGGACAAATAATAGGGCCCAAGGTGACATACTCTAATATTAATAGAGGGGCAGAGTGAGAAATCACCAAATTGAAGCGCTTGGAAATCTACAACCTATAGCAAGAACAACCAATGTCATAAGAAAGTCATTCCAGACTAAGAACACATGGATTCAGGTTCCTTTTAATCATTTTGTCTTGTTGTGTAGCCTGTTTTATGATGGTTTAATTGTAGCTGTACTTCAAATGTGGTGCACTGATGGGGGACAGCAGGGGAGCATTAGGCATAAAATTTAACTGCAAAGCTCAATGCAATCCTAATTATGGTGCTGCTATGACACCTCCATAATTACTCATTCTTATCCACTGGCTCTACTAAAATAATTCACAAGACAAAAAAGCAAGCTGAGGATGCCAGCATTGTCACTGCAGTCCAACTCTACATTAGACTAAAACATGGTGATGCTTGGCTTTTTGACACCCACATCCCCTCACAAAATTTTCAGAAGGCCTACTTTAAGCTCTCAGTTCCTGTATAATTCAAAGATCATGTAAACTACCTGGAAGGAAATGTGGAAGAGAGAAGTGCTTAAAATTTCATCTTTCTCATGTGTCTCTGTGTTAGCTGTTTTTATTCAGTCAGGATCCACAGCCCTGCAGGACTTGGGAACCTTTTTAATACAGGCAGGCAACTCACACTTTCCTTTCAAACACAGCTAGAAACAGAAGTTGAAGTTGTGCTGCCATTTTTCTTTTCCTAACAACCTAAGAGCAGAGCATTTCATTCATGGACAAAATAAATAAGCATCACCATGCCTTTGTGCCTCCCTAGACCAGGAATGCGGTGACAGGGCTGGCATTCTCAGCTTGCTTCTTGTCTTGTGAAACACTAAGCAGAGACGGTGGATAGGGAAGAGTGATGATAAATGTGTCATAGCAGTGCAGTAATTAGGATTGCACTGGGTTTTGCACTTGATACGGGAAGCACGGATCAATCTTCAGTCCTCTCTTTGCCCGGGGAGTGCCCTTATCATGGGGCTGCAGAGACAATCCTTCACTATTTTTTTAAAAGACTGGCCAATCTAGCCTCCAGCTTTACAATTAGGAGACTTTCATGGGAAAGACAAGCAAGGGTCTGCCTTCCTCAGGTTAGAGAATCAATTCAGACTTCCACCTTCACATCATAATACAGGGATATGTATCAGGTCTGGGGAACCTTCTCAGTGCTTACTCTTCCTCTGGATACCTTTATCATGTGATGGAAGCTAAATCAAGCCTAGAGAAATAAATACTTGTTCATGAAGATAGAAATCTTGGCTACACTATTGAAAATAAAGAATTCTAGCCACCTTGAATAGTCCACTAAAATAATATAGGTATGTATTCACAGCCCTTTCAGCATCAAGACAGTTACTGTGTGCACTGCAGTGCTGTACTGTGCCTCATTTTATCTGGTTTAGTGTTTTACAGTATATGTCTCAAAGTATCATCAGAGCTGGACGAGCTAAAAAACTCCTGATAACCTCTAACACACACTCTGGGGTGAGAAAATGGCAGCAGCCTGCTCTATCACAAAAAGGTTAAAGAGCGCTTGTTTTGGCTGTGCAGAAAAGGTCAAGGACAATTACCAAAACTCTCACCGCTGTATTTCAGTCTTTCTGTCCTCCAGTTTTAGAGCAGCTTAGGTAGGGTACAAAATCATCTATTGGATCATGACGCAAGAGATCTTTAAATTTTCAGCAGGCTAACAACAGAGACACAGAGTTCCTCTAGTACTGGTAACTCCAAGTCGTACAAAAAGTTCAAACACTTGGTTTGAAATAAAAAGCTTTGAGAATTTTTGAAACAGTGAAAGAAACCACACATAATTTTGACGTTTTTTTTCCTTCTTTAAAGCAAAGGATACAGCATTTTAAAAAACCTCCAAAACACACCTAAAACCAGATTCTGCAGTAAAAACATAAGACTGTGAAACTGAAACGAGACACCACTTACTGCAGGAACTTCAAATAAACAGTAACTTTGCAACACTGTCCCTGCTCAGCTCATTTATTTACTGAGTGCAAGGCTGGCTGATAGGTACTGACAGCAAAGGTTAGATCAACTTCCCCGTCTGCTGGAGGGTGCTTAAAGGATTAGTACCAAGGGACTTAATAATATTGAAAGTACCTGATTCTCTCTGCTATTCTAAGTTATTGCAGGGAGCTTCTTCCCTCTGCCTACACAACAGTAAAATATCTAATCAGAGGTAAAATCAGGTACACTTTTCATTTCCAGATTATTTCATGGCTGGTTTCTGAAAATTGAGACCCATTTCATGTAAACAAACTTGTGAACCAATCTGGACTCAGAAGGCACAACCACAAATCCGTATATGTCCAACAAAACCAAAATGTGCATGTTGACTGTAAAAATGGACTGTTTGTTTCACAGTAATCATATTTACAGTAACCAAAAAACTTCTGCCTAACTCTAATTTTTGCTTAAAAACAATCTAGATCCACACTTCTGTTATATGTATGTTTTTATATGCATATATATACACACACACATGTACATGCATATATATATATATATACATACCATTAGTGTTCCCTGAAGGGTTTTCTAAATATGATTTAAAATTCAAAGTTTTCTCTTCATGAACACTGACAAAGCAAGGCAAAGGAAGTTTCAGTGCTTCACTTGCCTGAAGTCAGCTCAGGAGTCATCTGCCTGCCTACCAAAAATACATCTATAATGTACAGGGCATGTGAGAGCTGATCAACTAGACTTTTATAATGGCACAGAAATGGAGGCTTATTCAGAGTGTGTGCCTGATCTCAGCTAAACGTAGAGGTCTGGATGAGACTAGAGGTCTAAAAATCCAGAGAGAGAAACACCTCTCCAGGCCATTTACTGATCCATCTCACAATACGAAAAATGACAGCAGATTTCCATTAATTACAGAGAACAAGTAAAAATCAAATGTCTTCAGAATGCAAACCTACAAAATATTCTGAGTTCAAATCGGCCTTGCTTTTTCTAAGGATCTAAAATCCAATTATTGCATGGTCCATTAAATTGCATATTTACAGCTTTCCTGCTTCAAAACATACGGAGAAATCCAAAGCTAACTAAATTTTCTTTACTCTCCGAAACATAATTTCTGATCTGAAGCCAACCATGGAACACAGAAAACCAAAAGGGATCTGGCTGAAGGAGCTGTGGAAAATTGACATGAGAATGGTTAATGAAACACAGGCCTAAACAGAATCACACTGCAGCAGTGCAATATGAATATTTCAAAAGCCAAGATGTCACTAAGGAAGATTTTTAAATATGTACTTGAAATGGAAAAATTTCTGAAAATGCATCTTATCCATCAATTTTTAAATTTTTTTCCCATTACAGTTTGGAGAATATCCACTTAGTGCCTATTACCTCTTATCCAGTCCTTCCTGACAGGCTTACAAGTGACCACACCTGTAGCAAACAGGATTGCAAGGGAGAGGTTACAGATTCATGCAAACATCTTCAGGTAAATACAGCACAAACAGAAGAGAAATTAAAAAGATGGGAAAGGTTTTTTATCTGCAAAATGAATGGCATCCACGTTTCTTGTAAGGTTTTCTATTTCATCATTAGTGGTTCACAGATAAAAGGTAAAGCGCACACAAGAAAACTCTTAAACCTGAGTTGTTTTTTCAATACAGAGGAGAAACACATCTAAATCTCCATATATAATTTCCTAAGAGGAAAAAAGCTTCCTTCCTAGTGTCAAAGTGTTCATCTATATAGGAAAATGGATAGTCACAGTTGTGTCCTTTGCTATTTATTCAAGAAAGGAAATTAGGCACACAATAAACAGGTAATTTTTGTCTCTTCTGTAGGAACAAATCATCCCTCTCACACTTTAACAATCCATCACAACTTTTTTGCCATCAGCCCAAACCACCAGCTGAGGGGATTTTGCTAATTAACTATAAGCTGCAAGGTACAAAATTCAGCCATTGAGTTGTTTTTTCTTCTCCTAAATAATAACATCATAGGAATATTAAAATGCTCCTGTTGGCTTTATTTCATATTCTTATGTAAAACAGAGTTATTTAAGAACCAGAGTAAATATTGAGAGTATTAACTAGTAAAAGCTAATGGATGATAGAGGCCCCATGAAGCTAAAAGTGAATGCCAAAATGCTCCAGCAAACGAGGCCATTAGATTTTCCACCCACTACGCTGCCAATAAGGCAAATACAATGATTTCATTTATCTAAATAACTGCTGCGAGTCACAGATAATGGCAGCTTAAGCTACTCAGTGTGCAGTAGGCCACTTGGAGAAACAAAACAAAAATAAAGCACACTGCAGAAGAATGAAACAATCGTGCAGTTGCGTGTCTGGGCTCTGACGGAGAGCGCCCATTATTCCTGGTTACCAGCACGAGCACGCAGGTGAGCAGATAACTGCCTGGATAAACAAACGTTCGTAACACAACTCACACATTGAAAAACTGGCCCACAGACCAAACCTGCACAACCTTGAGCATAAGTAGGCTCCTTTTGTTTTTCTTTTTCATGCCTGCATGTACCAGATAAAGTCACAGGACTCCCAGCCAGCGACTAGAACAAATGAGCTGGTTCAAAGGGCTGTTGTGAGGCGCTCTCTCACCACACAACAAAGTGCCATTTTTCCTTTGCATGCTCAGTGCCATCTCTAATCCAAAGCAATTGCCCTAAGGTGCCAGACACATACAGAACGAGACAGCCAGCAACAGCAAGTAGCATCAATCTGCCTCCTCCAGATATTAAATGTTGCTGGACAGAAAATTCATGCTATATTCCGCCTGTGTCCCACCCATTCCAGAAGAACTCATAATAATCTCAGCTGCTTCTCCTCAAATCACCACAGTAATTCTGTAATGAATGTGTCACTAAGGAGAGAAAAGTCATCTAGATTCACTCAGCAAAGAATATAAAAAGGGGGCCTAATTACAAACAAGATGCTTTATTTTTAGACAGTTCACAGTTAATTTTTCACACAGACACTGCAGGGAAGATGTTTTATCTGATCCACAAGCAGACCTTGAACCACGTAGTTTACAGAGCAGAACTTCAGTAGTTGCTGATTTACACTCTGCAGCTGAGGGCAGTAACTTTCTCAGCCAAATTATCAAGCTACCCATGCTCATGTAGAAACCCAGGGGATGGAGTGAGAAGAAGTGTGGAGAGGAATCATCAATAAATGTTTCTAGCATCGTTTGCCAGAAGATGGTGGACTCCATATGTTGTGCTCTGAAGTGAGCAAAATAAAGGAAAAACCAGCAAATGGGCTGGATGTTGGTTTCTCAGGCTGCGTGTCAAAGGGCTCTGAAACCTCGCTGATACTTCTCTGAGGTTAGAGAAATTAAACGAAATATTGAAAAACAAGCAAACATGTTACAGCAGAAAATATTGGGGGGAACAAAAATGGCTCACCTGGAAGCTTATCTTTGATGAGCAGGTACTCTGGCCTCCAGAAAGCCAGCGTAAGGTCAACCTTGAAAACTCTCTCAAAGAGCTTTGCGTTGGCTTTTTTCTTGTCTCTGCCTGGGGGGACCAAAAGCGTCAGTGGTGCAGCAAATGAAAATACCATTAAGAAGCTTGTGAAGAAAGACTGGCATCTAGAATATCAGTACTCCCATAACATAAGGCTTAGAAGGACAAAGGTAAAACAAAATTATCAGACAACTGTCCTGTATCACTGAGGAAATACCATCTCACCAGAAGGAGCTACCACAAGGGAACAGTGAAGCTTCTTCCACCCTCTGAAACATGCTGGTTTTCTCCCAGCAGTAACAGAATAAAGATAACTTAGATTAATCTAACTGGAGAGACTTTTTTCCATACAAAAACAATAAAGAAAGGACTGTTCATCTCCAGGCTGAGGTGCAGCTGAACAGGAGCACCCAGGAACAGAGGAAGGCCATCAGTGGAACCCACAGCCTGGGCTTCTACTAAAGAGCAGGAAAAATATCTTTCACTCAGTGCACAGCTTTAGGGCCCAAGTAACAGCTGGTGGAAAAAGACATCAGTGCAGCTTCACTGATTGTTCTGAAGTTATCTCAGGAAAGGTGTTTTTCCCAAATATTTACTTTTTTGAACTAGCAGGGGCTGTGACCAGACATAAAGTTTCGAGAAACAGCTGGGCTCACATGTGCTTAACAAGGGAAGGACCAGAAGTCAGCATCGGTGGATGAGAGAGAGCAAAACACAGCTTTTTTTGTTCAGAGTAGTATCGGATTTCAACCATCCATTTGCAGCACTGCCATCAGCCCTGACCTTGAAAACGTCACTTCCTTGCTCTGCTCCTCTGCCTTTCCACCTGTACAGCACCTTGGGGGCTTCACTGACAGAATGGTTGGGGCTGGAAGGGGCCTTAAAGATCATCCAGTAATGTTTTATCTGCTAGTGCTATCTGAAACCTGAAAACTATTCTTGTAACCTGCAATCTGTCATAACTAAATTTGATAGATTCAATTTTGATTTAAAACCCCATATTTTATGTGTTTCACATATTTCAGTAGAAGCATGGCTCTTATTTTTTCAAGAAACACTTGACTCCTTTGTTGTTAATTGCACAAGGTGTATTTTTTCCCCATTAATATCTCTATAATGTAGAATTTAATTTATTTTCCATCATTTTACTTTTAATTATTACAAGACTCCTAAGCAATAAACAGAAGTAACACATTGATGAGACAAGCCTTTTAAATGATGGGACATAATAATTATTAATTACAACTTAAAAGTCCCTAGCAGCACTTTTTTGCTATAAATACTGGCTGACTTCAAAAGCAGAAAAAGACTAGTATTGTGCAATAGTCAATTAATTAGATATACTGCAGATACCTTTCTTAATGAAACTGATTATTAATAGCACAACTCTCAGATTTAAATACTGACTCAAGTGTTAGCATCCATATATTTTTTTCAAGACTGCATGGGCCACCTAATTTCATTGCAAATTATTTTCTGTACTATCGTGTGGTGTACTGTATGTTTGAGTTCGTCTTATTGCACTTGCTCAGACAGCTGTGCTAGGTGGCAGAACTTTAAATCAGCCGTAAAAACAGACAACATTTTGTATTTCTTCTCTCTGTTCGCTATTATTTTCTATGGAACATGACAGAATTTTATTCTTAGCTTAAGAATAGAGGATTGTAAAATAGCATGCCTGTCACAAGTAAATCAAGTGTGTCCTTTTTAAAGATATGAAAATGCTTAGCAATTTCTGTTTTAATCCCAAGCATGTTTGGGAACTGGTAATTTCTTTTCAGAAGGAATGTCTCCACAGGTAGGGAAGTTGTTTTGTCAGCTCTGTGAAAGAGCTTTTAATTACCTGCATTTAATTGAGTCTTGCACATACACATTGGGAAACAATTTATGAGGTTTTCTGAGTCTACAGAATAGTTCACACAATAAATCATTCTTTCTCTCTGTACTTAACTCACATGCTGTCTTTGAGCCATGGTTTGTTGGTGTTCTGGGGTTTTTTTCCTTTTAAAGGAAAATGAAAAGCACAGAGAAACGATCTTCTGGTACCAATAAAGCAGCATGGAGCAGGGTTTGGGGTCAGAACAGGATAACACCACTTTCTTCTCAGCTGCACCAGTTAAACATTAGGGGACTGGACAAGCCATGTCACCCTCAGTCTGGCATTTGCCTCGACGTGGAGACAAGTATTTTCCATTTCTGTTGCAGTTTTCTGAGAACTGAAGAAACAAAACCTGCACATGGGAACAAAATACCCTGTGACTGCTTTACAGAAGTCCAAACACCAACTTAGGCTAAGATGAAATTAAGCACGCATTTTCCAGTTTGCTTCTATTTGCAAATTGGATTAACTTCAGCAAAATCCACTAATTTCCAATTGTGGTCACAACTTCCTGCAAAGATAATGGGAACGGAAGACAGATGGCTAAATACTAGAGAAAAATTCCAAATATTTGAATTGCAGCAGGACCCGGAGGTCCCAGGTAAAACCAGCAGAAAACTGCCTCTGTTCTGATGTGTCCCTTTCAGGGACAGGATGTGCGGAAAGGAGTAGCTCTAGTATTATTTAACAGATTAATGTCTTAGTTTGCTCTTTGTTGTACACAAAAGTGGAAGATTTTCTGTGGACTAGTCAGAGCACAGAGTACACCAACAAGAAAGTGCTAAACATACTAAAGACCTGACTACACTGGCTGCTACCGTGGGCTCCAACATCTTCATAAATTGATGAGAGTGACCCTGTGGTGAGGAAGACTTTTGCTGAGTTGTTATCTCACTCAGTGTTTGCCAAGATAAATAAAATTCAGAAATAGACGTGATTCAAACTGCAAAATGAAGTGGTGATGTGTATTTCTGCAAGCAAAGTCATGGAAAACATTGACCAAGCACCTTTGACAGATCCCTCCTCCTGATCCTTAGCTCTTGGCCCTGCAAAATTCTGTCACAAAGGAAGCTTGAAACAAACATGTATCACAAATGACAGATAAAAGATTCACAAAGCTGACACAAGAGTGTGGTACTAACTGTACAGGTAATAGCAGTCTCCTGAAGAATTGATTAAATTCCTTAGGCAAATTTTAAGGTGTTCTTGGGAAAAAAATAAATCCTATTGAGACAGACAGAGAGACTACTAATCACATTTCTTCTCAATTCTTCTTCCTAGGCCTAATTAGTAGGGAATATTTGCATTGAAACAATCTCTTTTTCTCCTTCATTCATTTGATCAACTGCTTATCCCTCACCTGGAGCCATAATCTCTTGTCTGTAGCTTCATAATGTTCTGCACCGCTAAAAGGATTAGGTATCCAGGTGAAGCATAAACAGCAGGAACAGATGGTCACACAGGAAACAAACACTATTCTCACTATTCTGATTTTTCAGATGCCACTTTTCCCCCTGGTAATTCAGTAAAAAGAAATTCTAACCACCACTGCCTCTTAGAAAGCAAAGAAGGAACCCTGTAAACATTTATTAAAAAAAACCCAACAAAACAAACTCCAATCCAATCCTCAAGAAATAGCTTTTTAAATAATTCTCCCTCAAATTAAAACTTCATAAAACTACAAAACGAATCATATTAAAAGAGGATAAGAAGATTAAGGAAAAAAAAAAAGAGACAGAGATTATTCTAATACCTTAAGAAAACTGCTGCAATCTTTACAATGCAAATATTTTCTATTCTGAAAACAGATGTCACTTTCTCTGGGCTTCTCCTAAAAGAGTGGTGAAGCCGAACTGGGGGTGGGAAGGTTACGTTTTCTGTCTGTAGTTTTCACTGGGCAAGACTGAGTCTGCCACTGTACAGGTCATGCTCATTTCTTTTATAAATTTATAGGACATTTCTTTCATGTGACTTGTTTTAAAGCCAGGACAATCTATTAAAGTAAAGCACTCTGACTGCTTGTGCTCATTAAAAATGCATGAGGGAAACATTTGTAAAATTCAATATGCATTCAATTCAAAATTCAACACTGGTAAAATTCAACATTTCCAAACACAAAACTGTAAGCTCTAAATCCAACCAGTTCATACCCTTTTGACACACCTGATATTTAAAACTTTTGTTGTGTTATTTACCATTTTACTCTTTTCCAACTAGACTTCTGACATTAGGGTCAAAAACAGCCGTTACTAACATGATAACATTGTCCCACTGTGCAACTGGAAAATTTTCAGGAATTGCTTTGGTTGTCTAAATTTGTGAGAAAAGAAAAAAGTATTCTGAAATGCATTATGCTCTTTCATTAAGTCTGGCTATACAATAAGTTTTACAAAAGCCAAACAATGGCGGATGAATATGACTTTATTGATTATTCAGTAGTGCTTATGTGTGGGAATTGGGTGAAGTGACAGCACCACCTGGAAAATGAAGCCACTAGAGAAGCAAAAAACAAAGTCAATCTATGCAAAAACACATAAATCTTCATGCCTCCTCTCTTCAGTTCAAGTTACAAGGTGCTCCTACTTACTAATCTACAAATATTGTCTGGGCCTAACAAAGTGTTGATTCCTTGCCTGGCAGTTCAAGGAGCAATAGATCTGCTTCTCTCCATCAGGAGCCTATGGAGATTTACAGGAAGTAAACCAAGCCAGCCAAAACCTATTCCCAAGAAATGCAACATCCCTTGCATCGATTACAATAGATTTCAGTAAGTGAGCGGACATAATAGACTGCATGAGGTTGGGAAGGTTGTTAAAGATCTGCAAAAACTCCATTCAAATGCAGATTGAGTTAACACAATTTTACCGATGGAACCAGACCCTTCTGTGCTCCTGCCAACAACACAAGGGCAGCTCCTAGACAGCCTTCGAAAGACTCTGTCCGAGGAGACACAACCGAGCACCTGAGCCAGAGAAACTGATATTTGCCTATGCCTACATTTCTTCCTAACAGTTATTTAAAATCTGACCATTTGGCAAAAACCATTGACAAATAACAGCCAAATAGATTCAAACTTCATCCGGCAGTCCTCTGTACTGCACCGCTATAGACAACTACAAATACCTGTTTTCAAGCAGAGATATCCACAGGACTGGGAGCAAAAATTCAGCAGTGGTTTGGCCGGGTGGAAGGTGTGTGCTGGTGCTGTGGCAAGGATTGCTTCTGGTGGTGTTACACACCTAATATGAAGCTGAATTTGAAAAATGCAACTCATTGACTTGAATTGAATTACAAAAATAATGCAAAAAGGCACTCACCAGAGGATTTTTTTCCCCCTTTTTTTTTTCTTTTTCTTCTTGGTTTTTTTCTGCCTGTGAAAACACTACTACACTTCCAGGAGATGTATTCAGTTGCTGGAGGTTTCCAGAGAAAGTTACCCTACCTAAGACATTTTTTGTGATCTGAAAACCCCTCTCAACTCCAGCTGTGGTCGGAGGCACAGGAACAGCAGTGAACAGGGTTTGCCATGCAGGCAGGCACAGTGCTGGGCTCATTCCCCTCATTCCTTGGAGCAGCCTCGGGCCATTGACCTCCCAGAGTAAGCTGCAAAGCTCATCTCTTTCCCTCATGGAAGTGGAAAAATGACTTAAAAGGCAAAAGCCGAGACAAAAAAAGCTATAATATGGAACAGCCTGCTTTTTTTTTTTTTCCCCTCTTTCATATTTTTATTCATTATTCTAATCACAGCATATACTAGAAGAGCCTAGAATCTAGGGCAGGTGCTTTAAATGTCATACATAACTCCAATCCACTAAGTATCTCAGAAAACTGGAACACAGTTGGTGATTGCTCAGTTACTAATTAACAGTGAAGGACAAATATCATTGCAAATTGGCCAAGAACTGACTAAAAAGCAAAGTGTGGAAAAGAAGGTATGGGTGTATTAGTGGAATAGGCAACATTTGAAGTCTGCAAGCACCTAGGGAGGAGAAAAAGTTATCCTTTCTCAGATTACCTTAAATAAAAATAAAAGTTATACAAATTTAGAGATAATTATTAAATAACAATAAAAATTGCCCTTTTTTTGAGTAGCAAAGCTTTAAAAAAAATTTGTATGTAAACACCCAAGGGTTAAGGTATCAGGTTACTGAAAAGAATAACTTAAATTTAAGCTGTGCTTTATAATAAATATTAATCATTCAAAAACCAAATTCAGCTCTATAGTACTCAACCAAGAAAATGCTAAAGATGGATATGTCATATATGTGAGCTGTTGCCCAAGAACCTGTAAGCTGATGAAAAAAAGAATCTTTTAAAGGTTACAGCTTGAACACATTTTGATACACAGTTTGATAACTTATTAGTTCTAATATAACAGTGAGAATGAATTAGAATACACTACAGAAAAAAAAATTATAGTATGACAATAGGACTTTGATATTCAACACTTTCACAGGATAAATTTACTAAAAACTATCAGATTTATGTTTCTAGAGAGGGGATTGTTCTACATCAAGTAATATTTCTTAGTAAAGAAGAAAGAAACAGTGTTCCTATTGAGTCTCAATCGATTTGTGCTGTGTTGCTGCCAACACAGACAAACAGAGGAGATTAGTAAAGGCGAAAATGCTTATTTTATATATAAAATATATATAAAATCTGGATAAAATGTGATCCATCATCCATGAAGGCACAGACTGTGCATCTCAGCTTAAACTGCTCCTTGCAGCTGTCAGGTCTAGACCATCACCTGGCCAGTCTGGGCATTTCAGTGCTTGGGCAGGTGTTCTGATGCCTCTCAGGTGTTGTTTGGGAATCACCTCATGTTGTTTTGGGGCACAATCAGGGAATAAGGTGGATGAAAACAATGGGAGAAAGAACAAAACAGGCACTGGGGCAAAGTAGCAGGAAGTTCTCCATGGTATGGAGACACGATCTTCTCTCTTTCAATAACTCCAGTTTATCTGCCAAAGTCTATTTAACTCTTCTCTCTGTCCTCAAGTGCTTTGGTTTTGGGTTTGTTTGGGGTTTTTTTTGTAATTTTGACAAAGAACATGATGGAAGATTTTTACCATTTGATTCAGATAGGTTCAGTTACTGACCTGTCACATTTGGTCAATTAACTCAGAAAGTGTCCTTTTCTTTTTCTGAATCACTCACAGTTCTTAGTGCAGTCCACAGTTTCATCAAAATTCTTGTTGTCTGGGTTAAACCAGTTTGTCTCCAACTATAATGTTCCCAATTATTCTACTTTTTTCTCATTTCAATTGTGTTTTTATTTTTCCTTTCACTCTAATATCTTTGTATTTGCTGTAAGTAGTAGGTTAGGTCCTTAAAATCATTGCAGTAGTAAACGTAATATCTGGAATCTATATTAAATAACATAACTGCCCTACAAGGATTGTTAATTCTGACCAGCCCAGTTTGTTCTGAGAGCACACCAACAGGCTGCAAATGAGATAAAAACACGTGCACTGAGAATGCTGGGATGTAAAAACACTGATAATTTTACACGGGTAACATTTTAATGAGGACTCAGGGAGATGTACTGGGAACATTTGAGGAAAGAACTACACAGCTGAGGGAAAGCAAGGAAATGCAGGAAATGCACTGGGAAACATGCCTGGAAATAGGAGCTGCTATAGTCAAAAACCTTACTAAACAATAGAGCTTTGAGCCAATAAATGGGAACTCAAGAGAGAGGCCAAGAAGCTTTAGTTCACATCTACTCTAGATGGAGTAGGTGAACTAAATAATCAAATTTCAGCATCTTAAATCGAGGCCCTGGAAAGCTGAATTTCTAGTTTATTACATGAAAGTTATATTTCTTTTTAGCTCAAGTGTTTAAGCCATTTTTTCTTTTAGTTCAAAAATGTTAAATTTTGTAGTCCATCAATCCAACCATATCGGAGCTGTTACTGCAGCTAGAAAACCTCATAAGAAAAAAAAATTAAAAACAAATTAATGTGAGAAGATGAGATAAATCAAGTAGTGAAGTCAAGAGTAAATTATCAAAAAGATCTTTTATCAAAAATGAATAATTTTTTCTACTTCAGGAGTAACCCATTAATTTTATTCCCCCCACTCCATTCCTTAGCATGATTGTAGTTCAAGCAGCATAATATAAAAATAGGCTTATTAAGATATGAAATGTGTTTAACTCTCATCATAAGCACCACAGTCCTTCAAAATTTAATTTAAAAATATATATAAATCAGGAGAGCATAAAAGCGTTTGCACTTTTCAATAATTAAGGGGAAAAACACATTTATAATTGGCAAAGGGTAAGCAAAAGGGAGCCAGAAAATAAATGGCCTGGGTTGGATTTGGCAACTCTGACAGTACTGTGACTGCTTTCATTGACCTTAAATGAGCTTTTGCAGTATTTCCTACAGAGTAATTCCAGGGATTTTTTCAAAAGACAAGATGTAGGAGTTCCGGTGTGATTTGATATGAGTCAAGCAGAGTAATTCCTTGCATATCTGTGTGTCATTTCCATACGATACTGAGCTCCCCAGTCCTGAAGGAAAAGAGAACACAAAATAAAAAGCATAAAATGTATATTCCTCTCTAAGGCTTTTATCTCACTGGCATCCCTCAATTAGGCAAGATCTTAAATTCCTGTCTCAAGTGGCCAAAGAGAAGTGGTGGGGCATGGCAGCACCTCCCTGACATGTGTAACACGTGAATCCTTTTGCAGTGGCTTATACCATGTGTAGACTTCTTCATTTTGCTTATTCACTTCGGCACAGTCCTGTGCATCCCTTTTCTCTCATGGAATAATTACCAGAGGAGAGAGCACCAAAGGGTCCTCAGGCCAAGGCTCCATGGTGCTAAAGGAATGCCCAAGGCACCGCCAATCCCAAAAGCAAGAACCTGAGCAACAAATTCTGACCCCGGGGAGTCAGCTGCAGAGGTTATCAAACATTATGAGATAACTTGCACAACAATTTCAGTGACTTCTGGGAGCTTGTTGAGATAGCTTGCAATAAAATAACAAGGTAAATCACAGCAGAGCAGATTGGGGATGCAGCAAAAGTACTGATGGTGAAGAGAAAGTAATCAAAAAGATGTAATATTTTGCCAGTTGTTATCAGCTCTTATCATATGATTATTATTTGGCTGAGATATCTATATCTATATCATCTATATCAATATCTATATCTATATCATCTATCTATCTCTATATCATCTATATCTATATGTCTATCTATATCTATATCTCTTTATCTCTATCTCTCTATATCTCTATCATCTAACTGTAGGAACTCAAATTCCATTTCATAATTTGTATGCAGCCTGATGAGGTAGGCAGAATTTTTGGGCTAATTTACAATATTAAAACGCTTCTGCAAATTCAGAATACTCGGCCTTGAATCCTAACTTCTGCTTCATGTAATTCTGATCCCAAAGTATCAGAGTTCTTGTAATTACGCCTCTGTATCGCAAAGACAAAATCACAGCTTTAAGGAGGAAATATAATAGTTCCCACCAACCTAGAATTTGTGATCCCAGAACTTTCGTGATTCACTTCCTTACTGGAGCCCAGTTCAATGAAAGATTCAAAAGAATCTACTGAACAAACAAACAGCATTGAAACTACTTAAGCAAGAGCATTCAGGATTACACAGACTCTATGGCTGCATTAGCAAGTTGTCAGGGTAACAGTTTCACTTAATATTTAAATAAATATACTTAATGTGAAAGAAATATACAGGCATGTGGTATCTGCCTGTCTGTATACATTCCTTAATGAATGAAGAGCCTATAAAAAAAGGCTCATTAGCAAAATTCCACAAGAGGAAGATCAGTCTTTTCATCCTGCCCCTAAAAAAAAAAAATTAGAAAAAACCCCAAATCTCTGTAAATGAACAGTCTGATGATGTGTTAAGAAAGTTTCCATTCTTTATTTGTTATGCATAAATGTCTAGGAGTTTCCTAAGTAAACCAGAACTTTCGTGTTATATTTGTTCAGGGACACAAACGTGAGCTGTTCCTGACCCTAAAACGGATGGATTATGTAAATATTGATGCAGCCTTGCACTCAGAGAGAAGAATTAGGGATATATATTTGTGTGCACATGCATAGGGCACACACATCCAGAAATGTACACGTGTGCTTTCTGTGGAGACAAAGCAGCCTTAAAAAGGAGAGACAACACAGACACAGAAGGCCGGGTATTCCTAAAAGCAAAAAGTGGTGCTTTAGTACCATTTCCACTTAAGGTCATGGCAAAGATCTTGTATGGGTTTTCCCCTCTTCAGGATCAAGGAGCCCAGGTCCACCTTGCTCAGTTCCCCAGGCACATTAAGACCAAGACATCCAAAAACGATTATTAGGCCAAATCAAGTGTGTCAAGCATTACAGGACATTGTCTTACCTTGGCAGCAAAAAATAAGAAGTCTTTATATGATTCTTAAATATTTGTATATTATCAGTGTGCTGAAAAAAACCCAATAAATTCAGTTATTCACCAAGAAAGACACTGATGTCTGCTTAGGCAGAGAAATTAATTTTAAGTTATTGCTGGATTTTTACAGAAATTGAGGAATGAATTTTCCTGGAGGACTGGAATGAGAGTGATAGCTTTAATACTTTTGCTTAGTCCTCTTAAAATTTCTTCAAGTTTATTTCTTTCAAGCTTTAGTAGAAGTTAAACTGTATTTATAAATAATTCTTACTTTCTGTGATACTGAATGAAAGCATAAACAGGGATTATTCTATAAGCAACAACTCTATTTGAAGTCAGTAATTTTTCTGTGACTTCTGCTATAATACCCTGGCACCACAAGATGCCTGGGCAATGCAGGTCTCTGGTGACCAAGGGTGTGCAGTACCTGGAGGTCTCCTTTACCTGCTCCAGAAATACAACTTTTGCCATTTATTCCTTTTCATACCTTTGATGTACCTTTATCATACAACGTGACTCCCTCCACAAATACTCCACTTGCTGCAGAATGCAATATTACAGTGCAATGACAAAATGCAGCAGGAAATGAGCAAAATCAAATACGATGTGAAGTGCATCAAGGTCAGTGTTCATCCCACCCAGCACACAGGTGGGCTTTTTTCATTACCGCAATTAAGGAAGAATTTAGTAAGAGAAATACATTGCAAGCTCTGAAAGCAGTGAATGAATATGCTGAAATGTATCCTCTTTGTGACAGAGCTCTCAAGTGGGCCTGGATCACTTTTACTTCTGAGCTCTTGTTGAAGATGAAAATCATCCCCCACGATCCCTTATGGGAACATAATCATGGAATCATGGAATTGTTTGGGTTGGAAGGGACTTTAAAGACCATCTCCTTTCAAACCCCTGTCATGAACAGAGGACACCTTCCACTATCCCAGGTTGCTCAGAGCCCCATCCAGCCTGGCCTTGGACACTTCCAGGGATGGGGCAGCCACAACCTCCCTGGGCAACATGTGCCAGCACTTCACCACCCTCACAGTAAGGAATTTTTTTCCTAATATCCAATCTAAACCTGCTTTCAGTCTGAAGCCATTCCCCTTTGTCCTCTCACTACATGGCCGTGTAAATATTCCCTCTCCATCTTTCTTGTGGGTTCCCTTCAGGTGCTGTTTGTGGCACCAGGAAGCACCAAACTCAAAGACTGAGAACCAACTCCTGATTTTGAGCTTATGGCTGTACTAGTGGGAATGGCAACCTCCAGGTGAAGCAACCTGGAAATCAAACAGGGAAGCTGCAGGGGGTGGGTGAGGAGAGGTAAATGTTAAACTATGTGCTGCTACAGAAATTAAAAACCTCCTCACATTAAAAAAAACCAACAGCAACAACAAAAAAAAAACAAACCATAAAACTCGTTAGCTTTTAAAAAATCTTCTGGCACATGAAGACAAATTAGTCCCAGCTAAAAAAAAACCTCCCAAGCCAAATTACAACTGCCATCCAAACATCCTGTTGGTAATGACTTCATTCACTGAAATGTTACATGCACTGCTTCAATTTATAAATCTGCATTTCAGATGAAAAAGTGCAAAATAAGGTCTAGTAAATTAGATATTAAAGATTTTGCTACTGACTGCAGTTTCTGTTGCATTAGACAAGCACATTATTTGCCATAGCAGGCAGAAAAACAATGACTAAAGGCTGTTATTATGCAGTAACAGCTACATTAAGATAACTGCAAAAATAATTGTAGATTCACAACATCAGTTCCGTGTAAAGAGTTCCAGAAACATTTCTATAACTTTAATTTGCTTTGCAATGTTACATAAAGAACACGGCTTAAGCCAAGAAATACGAATTGAAAGTAGTAAAGTCTCGCAAATTTAGAAATAATAGTGCTGGCCCATTATGCTTCATCTGTGTTAGCAAAAATTTTAGGAACAGATCAAAGTGGCTGCTGAGCTCCTCACACTGCTATTCCATGTGGTTTGGGCAGTAAGCTCTGGATTAGAGCCAGTCTTACCTCCTATGCTGAAGCTTCCTGACAGGAAGATTCATTTGATGCACGTGGGAAGTCCTTGCAGTGGACAGAGGCCATGCATGGAAATATTGGGGGTCTAAGCAAAACACACCTAGGGACATTTGGAGTGCTTTTGGAGAAGAGGCTGTTGTTTATTTCCACCTCTGAAGAATCTACATTTTTCTGTCCCAAAATTGCTCTGGGAACTGAATTAGCACATGGTAAAAGGAGACCATCAGGGGAGCCACTTCAAAACTGCACATTAGTGCTCTGATCTGAACCACTGCTGTAGCCACAACTTGGCAGGGCTACCAAGCAATTTGAAGCACATTTATCTTTCTGAACTCAACTACCGCTTTCCTGTTATCACTTTAAAAGGTTCAGGCCTTTTAGGTAACACTTCTAGAAAAATGTCACATAGCATTATTACACATCACTTGGTTAATTAAGCAGCATAATTTGCAGAAATATTGTGCAACAGTAGGTTGCTGTTGCTAATGATGCAACTTAGAGATGCAGAAAAGAAGTGGGTACAAAATACTACAGAATGTGTACTTAAAAAATAAGGCTCAATTACTCATGTTTCTGTGACTGAGAGATACATTAACAGAAGATTTCCAAGCAGGAGAAACAGCTTCACTACAGACACGTACCAGAGATATCTGGGTATCTCTGCTCCACATCGATTCCTCTATCATGTGCCCTCCATCCCCAAACAAACCTGCCTTCCTCAGAAAGAGCATTATCAGACAGGTACCTGCTGCTGGCTCCTTGTGTCTTTTGCCAGCAGCAGTCACTGTGAAAGATGAGGTGAGCACCTGATCAATTCCAGTAGGAACTGCGAGTTAGAAACACCAAACTCAGTGTGTATGTGCTGCACACTTGAGGTTTCATACCCTTGTTTACTTTGGTCATTCTGTTGCCTGAGTCTGTAATCCCTGGAGGATATGCAGTACCTGCATACTGGTATGGACATGTCTGGCTCCCCTAAAAGAGATGGGAAGAGGGTGAATTCGATTGTACCAATCCAGCAGGTTGCAGCAGGATTCACATGAACTCACTCACTCCTACACTGGGCATCAGAGCAACCTCAGCAGGTGATGTGTCATCACAAGCCCTTCACGTCTTCCTACTTTGCTTTGCTTCCCCCAGTGCAAAAGGCTCTACCCAGTGAGTTTTGGAGTGATTCTCTCAAATTCTGGGCAAGTCATCTGCCACACATCAGCTTTAAAAAGTAAATATGTGTGGAACACAAAACTGGCTTTGAGATATATGCAAAGACATGCTCAGACTTTCTATTTTCCCTCATGAGGAAAATTCCCAAACTGCAACGTACAAGCATTGCTCAGCAGATGACACAGAGGAATAAATTTAAGAAGCTGAAAGTGGTTCATTTGCACACCTCTGATTGCAGCTTACATCTGTGCTGTTCTAGTCATTGCTGCAAAGGCAACAGCTGGAACTGCTACTGATCCTTTCAGGTCAGGGACATACCTGAAAAGCGGCCCCCAGACCAGAGTTACAGAATCTGTAAAATCTGGGGAAGTTAGGAGGTAGAAACTGGACCTTTAAGGGTGAAGTAAAACACGGGCCAAACATTTGTTTGTGCTGCAGTTCCCTATGTCTCCAAGCTCCTGAGAGATTTGTGTTTACTAAATCTTTTGGTGAGCCCAAACCCTTGCAAATACCTGCACATCAACATCCCCACCTCCCTGGGAGGTGAGAGACAGGAAAATAGGAAGAGATAGGGACACAAGGGCTGCTCAGAAGATATGGCTCAATGCAATAGAAAGAAAACAGCTAGAGGCACACAGGGCTGACCATGACGTAGTCCTGGGACGTGGCAGGACTCTGCAGGGAGCACAGGCACATCAGACACCTGCTAACATTGTCCACAATAAACAGGAAGATTCACAAGCTCTGTGTTCAGGAAAAAGCAAAAGCAGACAAGACAGGTTGAAAGCTACGCCTCGCATCAAAGCATACATGGCTTGAAACCCATCAAGGCTGTTGATACTAAAGGTCAGTGTATTTAATCAGTCACAGGAACGTCTACCTGTGAGCTACAGCCAGCGAGAAATCAGCAATTATCTTTCATGTTTAAACAACCTTGCACAGTGTTTTACATAACAAGGTGTGTATCACCACTCAAGCTTAAATGGGACTATTACAATCAGCCACTGTAACAAGCAGGCAGTGCAAGGAAAGTGTTTCCTGGTGAGAGCTTCTGTAGCAGCAGCAGATGCATAACTCCAGGATATTTGCTCCTTTCATGTTTTCTACCAGCTCTACCCAGTTAGGCAAATCATGTTCAGCTTGTTTCTAAATACTTACATTACTGAATGATTCCTTGGGAATTTTTAAAATGGAGTTAATTGTCATAAAGAACTGTCCACTGTGTTAATCCATGAATATGAGGTATTGCATTGCACTTGTCTCATAAGCTTGAGGAACAGGGGCTGCTAGATCCAGAAGGTTATTGAAAAATAGAAGGAAGAGTGAGTTCTGTGTAACAGCACAACTAGAGCAAACCCAAGTATTGAATGCAGCAGTCACCCCCACTGACAGGTTGCAGGGAGACTGAGCTGTCCATCCATTGTAAAGAATCAGTTTTCCAGCTCGAGCTACAGATCTTGGCAGCTTATGCCATTCTGGAGAGTTATATTTCCACAAAATCAGTTCTCCAGTCCAGTTCATCACTTGGCATCACCAGCATTTGTGCAAGGACCACAACCAGGACAGCCTGGCCCACCTGGGAAAGAAGATGCTGAGGGCAGCAGCTTGGCCAAATCACTGCCTGCCAAGCTCCCAACAGCCACCAGGCAGAAGGTACACAGGTGACTGGAATTTTAGAAGCCCAAGGGGGTCTGTGGAAAGCCAACCCAATAGCCCTATTACTTTACATGATTATTAAAAAGCTTTTTTTTTTTCTTAATAAAAATGGCTCAGTAATTCAATTGCACAATGAATTTAATGAAAACCCACTTTAAGCAGCTCTATACACTAACAGAGTTAAAGTTGTGAGTGTCCATGCTTTGCACATAATGTAAGCATTGATTTTGAATAGTATTTTTATTTTTATAGAACTGTTCTGGAAGGGTTTTTGACAAACATCTTCCTATGAAAATGCTCACTTGTCATAATCCAATATTTTTCATGAAAAAACCCCGTATCTGAAACACTGGAATATTTTTGCCTTGGGAAAAATAGGTTTTTTTGCACAAAAACCTGTTCTCTATGTCATACAGCCCATCTGCTCCATTTCATGAAGTGCTCAATACTAGGTCCCTTCAGATAAACAAACCTGGATAGAAAAATACATCTCAGTTTTGGACACGATGTGTTTGCATAATTGGCATTCTCATGCCAGTCCAAAGACATGCTTTTTTTGGTGCTGCACAGGGCTAGCTGTTTTCTCACAAAAACATGCCACAGTCAAAGATTTAAAATCCTTAGTGGAGTTGCAAAGGCAGGAATTTAACAAAACCAAGAAACATCTTCACTCTCCTCTTGTCCCCACCCTAGAAACTCCCAAAGCAAGGCTAACCCCACCTTCTGACTGATGACTGAACACTGTGATTGCCTCAAACATTCGTAAGTAGTAGTGACACAGGTTACAGAATACAGACAGACTCAGAGCACTGCCTTTGGTCTAAAACCACAGCTACAGACAAAGAAAACAACAAAAAACCAGAAGCAGCACTCAACAGTTTGAAAAGAGCTTTGTGCAAAAGTAATGGTTAGAATTCCATACATTCTAAACATCATGTTTTTATTTCAATTAGTTTTCCATATCTTTACTGTACCAGAAGCTAATGGTTCAATAGAAGCTTCTCTCCCCTCCTCCCCCTTAATAGTGAATAAACTTTTATGAAGGATTTTACACTAGAAATTACTTCCATTTTGAAGTAGAAAAGTTTTTTTACACTTTTCTACAGGGATAATCATATGCTGCTACTTGAAAAGAACAGGCCCAAGAATTTTTAGCATGAAATGGACTGAATGTATAGACTTTGTCTGTTCCTTCATACAGGTGATACCTTAACAGCAGAATAATTAACTTACTCCAGTAGCCTCACTCTACAACCCAACTTACAAGATACACATTCAGTTTTTTGTGAAAGGCAACTAAGGAAGGTTGGGATTTATCTCCTACCTTTTACTTCAAATGACTTTCAAATTACTTCAAATGACTTCACCTGCTTTCATCCTGCCAGCCAATTTCCTTCTGAGGTGGACAGCTCACTGAGATTTTGCTGGAGGTGGTGGGTTGATCCCAGCAAACAGCCAAACACCCTCATAAGATGCTCAGTTACTTCCCTCTCCTCCAGGATGGTGAGCAAATAGAAGAAAGGCGAGAATACTTGTGGATGAAGATAATACTTTAACAGGAAGAGCAAAAGGTGCGTGTGCAAGCAAAGCAGGAACAGGAATTCATTCACAACTTTTCATGAGCAGAAAGATGTCCAGGCACTTCCTGGCAAGGGGCGAGTGAGGACAGGGTAGGAAATAGAAAGCCTTCGCACTGTGCAAGCACCATTCAGCAACAGCCAAAACACTGATTTATAAATACTATTTTAGCATGAACCTGTCCCACCAGACCCAGTACACCCCAGGACAGCTGAGTGCTTGCCCCCAAGTCCCTCTGTGCTGGTTTTGGCTGGGGTAGAGTTAGATTTGTTCACAGTGGCAGGTATGGGGCTTTCGGATTTGTGCTGAACACAGTGAGGATAATAGAGATGTTTTCGTTATTGCTGAGCAGGGCTTGCATAGAGCCAAGGCTTTTTCTGTTTTCCACACTGCCACACTGGCAGGGATGCCGGGGGTGCCCGGGAGGTTGGGAAGAGACACAGCCAGGACAGGTGACCCAAAGTGACCAAAGGGATATTCCAGACCATGTGACATCGTGGTGAGTATATAAAGTGGGGGGAAGAAGGAGGGGACATTTGGAGTGACAGTATTTGTCTTCCCAAGTCACCGATATGTGTGATGGGGCCCTGCTCTCCTGGCGATGGTTAAACGCCTGTCCAACCATGGGAAGCAGGGCATGAATTCCTTGTTTTTCTCTGCTTGTGTGCATGGCTTTTGCTTTTCCTAGCAAGCTGTCTTTATCTCAACCCATGAGTTTTCCAGCTTTTACCCTTCTGATTCTCTCCCTGATCCCCCTGGCGGGTAGTGGGCGAGTGGCTGCCTCAGGCTTGGCTGCTGCCTGGGGTTAAACCACGACACCCATTACAGCACTGGCAGCTTGGTTTCTTCTGTGTTTGCACACACAGCTCTCTTCCTAAATGCACCATATCTATTCTGTCATAAACTTCATAGCGCCAGCAATGACAGAATGATGTAAATTTAAAGCATCGAATAGTCAATAACAGACCGTCCTTGTTCTATACATTTAAATTGTCATCTGTGGCACAGTCAGAAGAAACAAGCAAGTTGAGAAAGTTCACTCCTAGCTTTTAACAATACTGAAAATTTGGAGTTAATCTGACATTGAGTCAAATGGCATGGATGATTAGTGCTGCATCAATTTTAATACTCTCCTAATATTGAGAAATTATTGTCTGTCTTACCTTTTTAAGACAGTTTTCAGACCTAGTTCAATTAAACACTTAGATTTTTTTTAAGTCTTTAGATCAGCTTTGTAAAAATGCAAAACCAGCAGCTAAGCTGAGACTGATTTCTTCAATACAGACAAGTTCTTAGATTTTCTCCTAATTTATTTTAGGCTTTAATTTACCATGAATAGCCAAGACTTATTTATATTTATGGGGTACGTATTGTACTCAGAGGCATGAAAAATATAATTTGTCTCATCTAATGAGTCATCATTAGCTTTTGTTCCTACCTTTCCATACGCAGAATATTTTTAACGTATTCAACTGGAGTTATTTTTACCCAACAACTTATATAATTATTTTTAATAAGAGCAGTCATATGTCAGACCATCACTATCACTGCAGCTTATTTTCACATAAATCAAAAACTGAAAAAGCCTACTTAAAGGAAACATTGCATGAAGAATAAAATACTTTTCTCTCTATATAAAGGCAAACATGACCAAAACTTTTGGATTTCCTTCTTTTTTCTCAAATCCTCGTGAAACTTTCAGAAAGACACTGCTTCTCCCCTCAAGAATTTGAAATCAACCCTACATAATCTGGAAATCTAAACAGAATTAAAAAGTAAGACTGGCATAGGAAACAGCTCTCATCACAGCAAACTACACTCTCAACCCTTTCAAAACAATTACACCATAAACTCTGAGGTGTGAAAACACACACATGTGCAGTGTCTTCCTTGGCAAAACCCTTCCAATCAGTTGTTACAAAGATGCCATTTACAGGCTGATTCTTATGAAACTGGGATCCCAGCTAAGGTACGATATACGAAAATATGTAAATGCAGAATACTTAAATTCCTCAGGAAATCAAATTATGAAGCAGAATACAGACAAATCATACACCTCAACATATCCTGAAGAGAATGTCCACATTTATTTTAGTTAAAGGAAACATCTGCTGCTGTTCATTCAGTTAACACTTCCCTCTTTACTACTTAACTACTGAGTTACTATTACGCTCTGAGAAATGATACTTAAATAGACAGGAAGTTCTTCCTTTAACCATTAATTAAGAAGGGCTGTTAAGAACCTGGAGTCATGAAAAAAAATAGGGAAGCTAAAACTACTTCAAGATGCTTAAAACATCATTTTAAAGCAGAACTGCAACTGACAGATTAATACACAAAAATATCACCTTGCACTATCTGCAAGTACCACACAATTGCTTATCTGGTATCTTACTGTTCACACAGCTGCTCTCCCTATGGCAGAGTATTACCAGCACCACATTCCTGTCTTTCAGAGCACATGGTTAAAAAAGTCTTTGCTAAATTGAATAGAATGAGCAACAAAAACTTCATAGCAAAAAAAACCCATAAAGCGCAAAGAGTTTTTTTCCATTAAAATTTGTTTTCCAGAAGTACTCACCAATTTTAAATAATGAATCCATTCTCCATCTTCAAAATAAACCTCAGGACGGTAAAGCTTGAGTTGTGGGAGGAGGATAAAACAGTGGGGAAATAAAAAACTCATTGCTCATAGAACACACCAGTGTAGTGGATGCCTGCCTGTTATCACAATAACCACTCGGTCTGGAGAGTAACTTGAATTATTAAGCACAAAGAACCCTTCACACACACAGTGCAAGACAGAGAGAAGGTCAGCCTGAAACTTTAGATGAACTGGCAGGTGAAGGTGAGCTTGAGTTCTCATGGAGTGTTAGAGAAACCGTGGAGCAACAACTTCTGTGGCCAGGGCTACCAAGAGTTCCCAGGTGACAGGGAAGTCAGCATTTCTAAATGTTGAAATCTAAATCCTTATCAGTGCTCTACACTGAGAGGTTATCTTTAAAGAGTGTTCCTTCACTATGTCTGAATATTTCTGGAGAGCTTTGTGCCCTGGCACAGATCACCACAGACCACTTCATTTACTTCTGTGACAGAGCTAAGGAGTGCTGATCTGAGGTGTGGCTAAGCAAAAAAACTCTGGAGTTCATGTGCTTCTCAGAATGCGCCAGGCTTCAACCAGACACGGTGACAGCCTCAGTACATGACTGCAAGGAGGAGCCTTGGTTGCAATCAGAGTGTCAGCTAGAAGGAAGGTGAAAGCTGAATTTCTCTTCATAATCCATTAATATTCAAAGAGCAGGAGGAAGGATTTGGCTTCCCATGGGTATTGAAAGGGAAAATTTTCCAGCCTTGCAAGACAGGCAGTAGCACACTCACAAATGCAGAGGTGGGCTCCAAAAAGTCCTAATTATTATGCTTTCTATATCTACATGTTCACCTTGCAAATTCTGTAGTTCGCTTTTATTAATCTATCACTACAATAAAGAAAATATGCATAAGACAAATATTCTACCAATCTCATTATGAGTTTTTCTGACCAAGACAAGTCCCTGCTTTCAAGCTGGAGCAAAATCTAATCTGTCTTTCACTGTTAAGACTACTGTAAAATCGTTTTACCATGCAACGAATGAAACCATATATGCATTTGTTTTCTCCTCCTCAGAGTTTATTTTGCATGTAATTTTACAGTTTATACTTCACATCATACATTTATTCCTTCTCTTGAAAAAAGGTTCGACACAGACACTTGCCTTGCATTACATTTTGAAACCTGGAACTGGTGCCAGTAAAAAAAAAAAAAAACAAAACAACAAACCACCCTATAAAACATATTAGATCAATACAGTGTAAATATAACATGTATTAGAAGTTGCTCATTATTTCACTACAAGGAAAACAATCTGGGAAAGAAAAAAAGATAATCAGTTCCAGTTGCTAAAACAGTTCAGTATATTTTATTTAAAGTCATAGCGTAACAGGAATGCTTTTATTAGCCCACAACCAAACAATGATCAAACTGGTGTAGAGGAAAATGAAGCATGATCCTATGGTACTCAACTGCAATATAACATTCTCTGTCACACAGAGCATAGCAGACTGGGGATGTTCACAAAGTCCTTTCAGTGTGAACTCTGCAAAAGACTCTTTTCCATCATGCTGCATTATTCCATCCCTTATTTTGCTTAAGGAGTAAGCCACAAATAAGCATTCCAAGAACTGTGAATAGATTGTCAGTGTTGGCACCAACTCTTCAGTAGTTTACACAATGGTTCACAAAGGAAACTGGGTAAAATTATGACTTGGAAATGGTCACGGACATCTTCCTCTTTGGCTACTTTAAAAGTTAGAAAATTCAGATTTGTACAAAAGACATTCATTTCAGAACCAATTCAAATATGTTTTTAAATAAATGGAACAAAATAAAGCATGTCTCGTTAATTTGGTATTAATTTTCCAGAATACTCTGCAATACATTTTCAAATATACAAAATCTTACTCTTTACAAAAGTCGTAGCTCATGAAGGAACTCACTTGAATAATCTTAGCAGCACTCCAATAATTAACTATCTTAATTTTAATCAAAAAAACCACCTTAGTTTGATCACTGTATTTTGAGACTGCTTCTTCATGAGAAGCAATGTTTCAAAAGTTATAAAAGTGCAAGAACATCATCATGTTCCAAGCTGAAAGGCAGCTTCTGGAAGTAGTGAAATCAGTATTGCAAGGTCCTGATGTCAGTGAAATAAATAAAGTGTGAAGAACTGCACTTGAAGTACCTCTTCCAGTGTGGTATTGCTGCATTAAGACCTAAACATGCTTCTCACTGAACATCTTAGTGATCTAAATAAAGTAGTTGTGTGACTTTTGTCCAGCTGTAACAAGTGAGATGCTCAGACTAAGTGATTTGGGTGGAGCAGATAACCAGCACACACAATAGCATCAGCAGGCCACCACTCAATTGGCATGCTTGTTTTGCTGCCCAGCATTTTTGTGCATTTTTAATTAAATAAAAAATGGCAAAGTACAAGACTCTCAGAGGACCTTCTCATCCATTTGGATAAACATTTCTAATTCCATGTTAGACTTCATTGAAGAAGAGGAGCCTCAAATTAGGTCCCACAAACCGTTAAGGCTGCCTTTTAGCCAAAAACTTCTGTTTTATTTAAGCAAACTACTTACTTTTAGTAAGAAGCATTAATATATAATGAATATTCGAATTCACTATCAAAATGAGGATTATAAGAAATTACAAACTTTGGAGCAGGATCACTCTTATCATTCCTGATAAAATTCTGTAAACAACAATTTAATTGAGAATACCTGCCGCTTTGCAACACCTTAAGTGTAATTTTGTACTACTAGAACTACAAAACCAACGTTTTCCTTTCTGCCTCTTCATAAAGCTTCCTCAAAAGAGGATCTAGCAAGTCAAGAGCTCTGCAATTACATGTGAATATTAATCTTACATTTTAAACACCTAATATTACTATACTCAGTCTCAGAAAGCCTCCTTAGAGCAAGTTTTGTTATACTTAGCACTAGTACAGTGTATCAGCACTTTTTTGTGACTTGCTTCCTCGGTAGTAGTTACAGAGAACTTCACTTTGGGATATCCGTGTTCTGAAGCACAAGAGCCACTCTGCTTGGAATGTACACCTGGTAAAAATATGACAAGAACAAGAACAGCTGAAAAACACAGAAACTTTACAGGACCCAACTTCCAACAGCATTTGGAAAAAAACGTATTTTAACTGTTAAAAATCTTTCATTTGTGCAGTGTTTTGGGTCATAAATATAATATTTAAAGTATGATTACTGACTGCTTAGTCCCTAGCATTGGAATTACACAAGATAAAAATTTAAAAGGCAGCCTGATTACAATCTATTTTCAATCTCTTTTCTATTTTTTTTTAATATCTTATCATGATATATTTCAGGTGGCTACCAGGAGAGGGCCTCATATGACTTACAATGACCACTTTCAAAAACCTGACGACATCTAGGTCAACAGACTGTATTATTTATCCATGATAAATGACAAAGTTTTGCAACTCTCTTCTGCTGTGAATTACAGTTGTCCCAAGGCCTGCGATGTCATTTCATACAGGTAAATACCACAATATGACACAGAAGCATATTCTTCACACTCTTGGCATGTCTATGGAATGTCAGTGTCTGAGCAATAAAACTCACTCTCAAGATTAGACAGAATCAAAATTAACCATTTAAATAATTGCATTTGTCTTACCCTTTTTCCCCTGAATACCACAAAAATAACACATAAAATCAAAAGACTGCTCATAGATCACAAAAGAACTTGAGGCAATGTATTTTACATGGCATTCCTTCCAAGCTGAGCAGAGTCATCATCAGAAAACAAGACTGATATATGCTATCTACCAATTACCTTGATACACAGTACTCCATCAATTGTCAGGTCTATGAATGTGTTTTCTGAACAAGTCAATAAAAATGCAATTATAAAAGGTAACACAAGATTGAAGATTATTGGTTTCATTCTGACAACGTCCTATTTTAGACTATCCTTCATCTCTGTGGAATGTCTAATATTCTGCAATTTCAACTGCATTATCTGCTAACGAGAGCCTGGTGGCATGAAAAGCTTTCATTGTTTTCAAAACAGAATAAAGCAATAAAGGAAAGAGCTTTAGGAAAGGGAGAAAAAGGAAAAGAACAGCTGATCTTCATTGAACCAGACAGAGCTGTGTCCAATACTTCTTGAAAGGCAGTGAACATAATGATTTCCCCTAAGGTTTCAGTGATAAATAGCTTCTATAAACCTGTGCAGGAGAGGAAATACTTAATGAAGTCAACTACCTCAAAACATATAGATAAAGGAGAGATTTTGAAGTTGTGTACTGAGAAATTCATCGCTCTGGGTTTGGATGATGAAGTGAGAAGGGAGAAGAAACAAACAGAAATAAGTTTTCTAAGAAAGAATTTGTAAAATGTTACTTCAGTTAAGGGAATAAAAATTAAGGTTAATACAGAACACAGCAATTCTCATTTATATTCTGGTCAATAATGTGTCAGATCCTAGGAAGAGTAAATTAGCCCAATTCCTTTAAAGTCAATTTACATCATCTGAGAATCTGAGAGCAGTGTGGATCATCCAGCTCCAACTACTTCATTGACAATCAGAATTTTAAAACTGGTTTAAGCACAATTTCAGAACTCGTGCAGATGATTGTATTTAAACTAACGAGAGATATGTTTTCCATTTGCCATGAAGAGATGTATCTGCCACCTTATTACTTTAGTCACGTGTTTTGTCCTTACCTAGGGAAATTAAATGTGCATTTTAGAGTTTTTTATCTTGGTGGGCTTCTTGCTAAATCATAAAAAAGCCACATATGGCACTATCTCCTAATCTTATTTCATTGGTCAGTGTAACCACCTCCAATGTTATTTGCTACAAAAAGCAACAATTAAAGCATGAACAATGAAAAAATATCAATTATTGATTAGACATACATAATAATTACAAATAAGATTATTAATTATTCATTCCACCGGTGTACAATTTTTTTAAAAGGAAAAATACTACACAAGTATTAGATAATACTTATTACAAATATATAAGTGTTATTCCTTTCCCCCAGCCCAACAATATTTCCAGAAAGACTACATTCTGTGTGCTCTGGCTTTATTACTTGTTTAAATAGACAGAACTCAGAACATTTGTTGTGATGGACTGAAGAAGAAAAATGTGACCAACGAGGTTGGGAGGATCACTTGTCTTTCCTGAGGTAAGGTGAAAACTGGAAGATTATCTGCCCAGGATCCCAGCAGGGTTTTCAGCCCAAATTTCTCCACTCCTCCTTCTGATAGCCTGAACTACGGAACTTCCTCAGCATTTTCACTCCAGTATTATTCCTTTTCTTTCAGCACCTTTCACCTGAATTACCACTCTCATAGTAGCAAATCCCCATTAACTTAAATTTACTTTCTCCGTATTTTTCATGAGTGTACTGACTGTTTCAAGCCATTGTACCAAGCTGACTGTGCTCCCAAGCATATGCTTCAATCTCCCATTAAATGACACAATTAAAAAAGTCAGGAATTCACTGCTGACAAGCTAAGTTGCAAGCATTTTATTTTATGTTTGAGTTCAGACACTTTCAAATATATAAAAGTATGGATAATCCTTAGCTCTAGATGTGTCTGGATTGGACTTGAACATTCAATTGATAAATGATTCACTCTAATTCAGTGTCATCTACAACTGTGCTCTGTCTCATCATGCTGATCACTGCTCAAGACTCCAAACAGTATCAGTATCCTTGATACCAGTCAATAGCTGGACACTGAGCCTCTGACTGCTGAAACTGCAGTGACCCAGCCTGTTTTTAACCCACCTAACCATCTTATCCAGCCCTGTAGTTCCTCAGCTCTTAGGCAGGAATGCTGCAGGAGACCAGGCTGAAAGTCCTACTGAACTGACTGGAGCAACCTTGTGCATACAGCTTGAGTCATTTCATCAAGACAGCAATCAGGCCGACCATGCACGTTCTGACTTTGCTAAATAAGCTGGCTTTCTGACTGACCCATCTCATGTAACCCACTTGCTTGGACACAGATTCCAAGAGGAGGTGGTTCTTGACTTCTTGAGGAACTGCCCGACATACCCCTCAGCCTTCCTTTTCAGCCTTGGTTCAGTTGTCAGAAATTTCCCCTGACCACTATGATTTTTCTCAGGTAATAGTCACCAGCCTTGCAATCACATCACTGAAATCACCCAAGCCTCTGGGTGTATCCCACTTACATACAGCATCTTTAACCTATTGCTCTGCTCCTTTATTTTCAGTGGGGCACTGTCACACAAAAAACGGTCTGAAAGCAGGCTTTGCCCTTGGAGTCCGAGCCAAAAAAAGGCACTGAGTACTCCTGTATTGTCCATATTGTCCATCAAAGTTTTGAGTCTTCCCTTCGTCAAGGGACTTGTCTTTTCTTTTCTTAAGGTGCTCTTCCAATCAGCATATTCACAGAATCACTTTCTTGCCCTACTTCATTATACATATAGTATACAGCCTGAGATATAGATCTATCTAGAAACAGATATGTATACTAAAAGTACAAAAAAGTTCCCTGATTAAAACCATTACAAGAAACCTAGGTATTCATCAGCAGAAACCATTATCAGAGACATGTAATTTTTGGCTTTTTCCATACCCTAGGGAGAGTGTCTCAGAAGTTTGTTCTTTCATATACCGTTGCTGAATTATATACTTTCAATTACCAGCTTCAGTTCTATTGATCTCTGTTCTTCTAATCTGCTTTTTCTGATCACAAGTTTTATCCCATTCATGTCTCCTTCACCATTTCCCAAGGCACACTTGATGAACATGGACAGAAGTGAAAACCCAAAGAACAGAACACTAAACAGAATTCATTCACAGCTAACCCACATCTTGATTCTCATCATTCAAATCACCATCAGAGTCTCTCTTCTGTTTTAAGCTTTCTGCTCACCCTCAACACCCTTTCCAGCCATTTCCTCCCCTCCAGGCCCACTCGTGTTGGAAAAGCCCTCAGGAGACCCAAATTCCCTGCTGAAAGCAGGGTGAGCTCTGAGGTCAGACCAGGTCGTTCACGTCTTTAGAACTCAGTGAATTGTCCCTCTGCTCTCCATACCAATTGCTAACTTACAAGCCCAAGCCCTCTAAGGTTCACACGAACTCCACTATTTTAGGAAGCCATCAAGACACCTAAAAACACACATGGGAAGGTTCATGAGGCCTTTTATGATGGGGGAGTGTAACATGGGGACTGGAAACATCAGATCTGTTTGAGACAGGATGACTCACTTGCAAAGACAGTTTTTGACAAAGTTAACTTTCAAATGTTTAGTTATAAAATACCACTGAAAATCTTTTTATTCTCAATTTGGCAGGAATGCAGTAACTGCTGTTACTTCACCAGCAGATGTGCTAATAAAGAGGATGGTGGGGGATAGGAATCTTGTTTATAAGTCATATACAACATAGGTTTTTGTTAGCACCTTTGACCTATGCTTACTCCTTATACTTTTTTTCTGTGAATATCCAGATAACTTCAAGAAAAAAAAGAGAATAAAAGGAATACCACATGTAGGAGGCACCTGCGAACAGCAGCAGCTATAAGCAGAAATATCACCTTACATATTTCAGGAGAGGACTAAAACACACCGCAATCTCCAAATCTATCTAAAAACCCACAAACGAGATTCTGCAAATGACAACTGCTACTTTCAGATCTGTCAGACTAATTCAGTACCAGGTGCAAACACAACTGAAATTGGCTGGAACTGCAATGAACTACTCTTCATGCGACTTTCAGGATTGGAAAACACCAAGCCCTAAAAATAATTTCAAGGTCATTTTATAACAGATGGGAGAATTACTAGAACTCAGAGCTAGATCAGGCACTGCAGAAAAATACTCAGTAGCACATATTGCAGCTGGTAGATGCAGAAGGCAATGTCACCAGAGCCTGTGCCAACATTATCCCAAACTTTTAATTAAAATGAGGGCTTTAGACAATCTCCTGTCCCTGTATCACTACTAATTGCCAGACATGGACACTATTCTGAGAATATAATTAACCATCAAAGAATAAAATAGATGATAGCTCTTCCTTTCTGACTATAATTTATTATATAAAACCTCACACATTTTGGTTTTCATTTTGCTAGATATTGCACATGACAAAGAAGGTATGCTTAAAATAATGTGAAGTTCTGCCTTCCAATTTGTTTCTCAATTTACAGCTGTACAGCATGAATATCCAGAAAATAATTTCTTAGACTATTGTGCTTCGTTTATGCAAAACAAGTCCATATATTGCACTGGGTGTGTCTCAAAATTTCTCCTGTATTATCTTCTGCACTCTTTCTTCACGTTGAGAAAAAGTACTCTAAAAAGGACGGCAAAACCCCCTGAAAAACAAGCAGACTGAAAAGGAAGATAGGAAGAAACAAAATGACTAACAGAGTAACTCTGGAATCATTACATTGGCTGGTGGTTTTAAGAAGTCAAATTTATCAATGAAGATAAATGAATTTAGAAGTCTTAATCATCAAGAGGAAAAAACCAAAAAGACCTTTCTGGTATTAAATTCTGACTGATTCACCTAGTTTGAACAGTTAGGTTTCTAACTACAAATGTTCTTTCATTTAACCTGTGCATGTTAGGGGAGAAAACAGTTAAAGATTACATCAGTCCCTTAAAATTCAATACATAAATCCTCATCATGAAAGTTATTTAAATGTGTATTTTCAAAGCTAAGGTCACTAAAAGCTTTTAGATCATTTCAGTCTACGGGAATATTTTAATTTGTCTATAGACTCAAGGAAGCCGGAAGTTGCACTTTGACATTGAATAGTATACATTAAAGTCAAGGTTAAAAACCCAAGCCTGTAATAAGGATATTCTTAAAATAAACCATATAATTTCACTTTCATTTAATGTGAAAAGATTATATCACTGAATGCCAAAATAGAGAATCAGAAAAAATACAGCACTGAGGACAGGGGAAAGTGAATACTCTGACACCTATTTACTTTTTTTACTAATTAGAATGAACTATAGAAAAAGTAAATCTATAAAAGTTGAAATACATTAAGCAATTATATTTCACAATAAATCATATACTACTTTTCCAATGACACAACATCCTCTGCAATATTCCATTTAGCCTGCTTATTACTCAGTTCTGTTGGTGCACAAAGTAGGAAAGTTTAACCCCACCATTTTCATATAAATCCAAACTTTTGGTGTGGTACAGAAAATTTACTAGGACACTTATTGAGAGCTAGTTCTTTCCTACAGCAAAATTCAGTCAAGCTGGATACCTTAGAAAAGATCAACAAAACATTTTGAGTGACATGTTATCAATAAACTAAACTTTTTCTTCCCCCTGCTCCAAATCTAAGTTCCACATCCAACCACAAAAGCCAAGTTCGGTACCAACAAATGAACTGATCCCTAAAGGTGCACTAAGATCTGACCGGGGTTGAAATGTGTGTGCAGCACTTAATTTACATCTTGCCAAGATATGATGAGACATAAGCAAGACTAAAGGTTTATAGAAGCATTCAAAAAGCACACATCTTTTATAAAACATACCCCAATAGAGACAAGTATGAGAATACCACAGTGGAGTTGTAAACAGAAATGAAGCTGTGGTAAAAAGAGTCTATTCTTACAGCGACAAAATGGTTCACAGCTTGTTATTAGAAAGTTTGATTACATGGAATGTTATGTACATTTCATATTTTTGTTAACAATCCATTATAGAAAAAACAGTGAAATGGAAAAATTAGTACAATTAGTTTAATAAGTCATATTACAAAGGGCATTTCTGTGCGCTTTCTATGGAGTTTTCAACATGTGTCTGATAATTTTGAATTCTGGCCCTCTAATAGCTTTACTGAGCAAGCCTGAAAATTGTACTGTGAAATGCTCAGCAGTGTTTACAAAGCTTCATCTTCTTCCAGGATTCTTTACTCCAGGAATTTCATATCTCCCTTCTCATTTTGATATGCCACCTTGAATATTTCTTTTATTAGGTGATTTTTTAGAATGAATCATGTCACATTTAATCTTCTATTTTTGTAATGAATTTGTGTGCTATTTAAGCTTGACTTGAGAAGCAGAATTATTGCATGTGATTTCGTCACGACTCTCTGAGCATGTTTTGCTGACAATGTTTACTCACACACCTTAAGGGAAGTGCATCTGTCATTAAAAAATTACTTCTTTGAAGTTTGTGGTGGAGGAACTAAATTTTTGAAACAACTAACTTAAGTCTCATGCCTTAATAATAATTATTAAGCAACAGGAATAATTATTAAACAACAGGAAAAGAACTTTTATGATTGTATTGGGGGGGCATCATACCTTATTTGAAAAGAAATTTGATGGGAAGACTTTTGAGTTGGATTTTAAAAACTGCAATTAAGACTAAAGAAACTCCTAAGTAAGACAAATTACCCAATAACTTGGATGTAAATTGCTATTTAAAATAAAACATCTTTGTGTTACTGCAAAATAGCAGCTGGAGGCATTTACTGTAACTTCTGTTCTTTCTTATGTGAAGATCTATTTGCTGAATTTATGTTTTCCAGATTTTTTTCCTCGATTACTTTTACTCAGTCTCCTTTCATTGGTATTTTACCTTTATTTGGTGCATAGGGCATCCTCTGGGGGGTTGGCTGAAGGTGGTCTGTGAATTGGGTGGCTGAAGGACATAAGAGAAAGTTTACCTGACCCACGCTGCTGGGTTTCTTTCTAACCTAGAGGTGCCATTGCCATGCCACAGCTTAAGCTGCACAAGTGCATTTGCTGCTGTCTTTGCCACATGCCTTATCTTCCACATGCTCCTAGCAAACGGCAGCTTCACATTCTGTCACGCTTTCTTCTGCCTTGGATGGCTTGCACTCACCATCTCATGGACTAAATGTGAAACATACATTCCGAAGTACAGTTAATTGGCTTGCAAAAGTTAAGTTAGTGATAGATAATTAAGATGCTCTCCAATCACCCAGGCAATGTATGAATCGGGCACACAAAGTAAGGACCCCGGAAGCTTTAATTTGCTACATAACCTTCAGGAATGAAATCTTAGGCCTTTCATTTCTTTGTGTGCAAATTAGCACAAATACTTACCCACACTATGAGGGCACTGTCACACGCAGATACTTTTAAAAAAAACCATTCCTAAGATCCTTTACACCAAGCACAACGAAAGCACAAAAATTCTTTCATGTAATGAAATTATTTTAAATCAGGCAAATGAAAGAAATGCCAATACTCTGGATACAATAAAAGAAAGAGACAGAGAGATTAGAAGTGACAATAATTCTCAGGAGTTTATATCTCATGACAAAAGTTAGGATGTGACACTAGAAATTCATGTTCTGTTCTGCCATGGAAGAGGAGTGGCCCACACAAATCAGTGCGGATGCTCCATTTTTGCAGGCTCTTAAGGTTACAGGTGTAAGTTATTTGCAGGTGTTCACGTGTACCAATATACCTGTGCATAGAGAAACACACTCCTCACCCACATAAATGTTTTAGGTATAAAAATCTACCCAGCAATGTAAGTGTTTTCAGAATTTTTTCAGTGAACTCTGCCTTAATTCCCAGCCTTTTTGAACCTTAGTTTCTTGTGCTTGTGAGCATATAGACATATGTGAAAGCATAAAGAGTGGGAAATATGTGAACATATATACATATCCACAAAGAATGGGGAAAATAACATTTTAAAATTGCTATTTGTGGTGATTCTGATTTCAAGAACAATTAAGAAAGGTAGAGTTTTATTAGTGACCACCTCAGCTAACAGAAATTGTATGCAAGGATATGTCTCCCAATTCATCTGAAGTGACTTGTTGGAAAGTCTTTATCCATTATTCATATCACTTTAGGACTCGAGATCCTTGAAATTCTTGATGTGAACAGAGAAATTCTGTTCCATTTTGAAAAGTTTTTCTGTAAACTGAGGAGGAAAAAGCCAGTTTGCAAATGCATGATTTGATCTAATTCGTGTTTGTAGAGTTAAGCACATGATTTTAAGACAGCAAAGCAAGATTCAGTTTCTGCAGAGCTTTAAACAAAGCAAGCATGACGATGGAGTTTCTCAGACATGAAAATAAAGCAAATTATAATATTAAGGATAGCAACTCAAAAGCGTTATTAGGCAAAGAAACACTGTGCACCAGACACTGCAAAAGTGCATGGAAATATAAAAGTAAGGTTGAAAGTGAAAAATTAGTTAACATTATTGGTTATAATCAAATCCTAATGTTATCTATATTGTATTTAGACAAAGGTTAATTTCAGAAAATTAATTAAAATACCCCCTCCCCCAAATACTAGAATAGACTCCACATTTGTCCGAAGAATTGCAAAACTTACACAGGTGAAAGCAGAATTAAAAAAACCAAACAAAAACAAAAATCAAATGACCCCCTGCCCCAAACAAACAAACAAACAACCCAAACAATTTACTTACCATAATTGAATTAGGTCGATAATTGTGAGGATATTCTTCAGAGAAGTACTCTGTATTGTGGTCCAGCCTTTGATGCCCTCCATATTCTCCAGCATCAGAATCCAGAAGGATTTTATACTTAAAAGCAACAGTCAAGGAACTATGCCAAATTACTCTTAAACAGGAAAGAAATCAAAGCAAAAAATCTAGAACTGCACTAATGGAAGCATGCTGATACATTCAATATAAAGCAAAAAATCATAACAAATCTAAGAAAAGAGTGGAAAAACATACAGAACATATAGAAGTCATATGAAGTTTTGTCCTGAAAATTTAATTTTAGCATAGTGACTCCTATTAAAGAGAGTACCTGCCAGTCTCTTCTGCAGTCTGCCATGAATAGTAAGTTTATGGCATTACAGCACATATGCACAGCACTTTAGGTGATGAACTAGACTAAAAATGTACCACTAAACAAAATGATGCATTTGAATTGCACTTAAGAAGTAACAATTTTGACCATCACGATCAATCGGTATTTAGCAATATTTTACAGTCTGTCAGAATCTGATCAAGTGCCAATGAGAAAAGCATGTAATTTTACAGAAGAAAACCCCAAAAGTCCTTTGAGAGTCTTCTAAAAAGAAGTTTGAATTATTACAGCACAGAGGAACAAAAGAAAGAACATATTCTAAGAGAAGGCTTTTTAAGAGACAAACATTCTGACTGCAGTTGTTAAAATGGGTTGAATTATTTAACAAAGCATAGCAATGAGTCGGAATACCTGTAGATACTTAAAAGGATTGAAGCAGATTTAGAGAAAAATAAAAGACAAAAAAAAGCTGAAACAATAAAGTCAGAAAACATAAGGAAATAAATGGGGAAATAAAGAGCGAACTTATATTCAAAAGTCAATTTCTTCTTATTTGGGACAACAACAAATAGAATATTTTCATTTTTTTTATTATTTCAGTACCTTGTATTTTCCTGATTGGACATAATTAAAGCATCGTGAAGTTACAACAGAAAGTAATCTCCGCTCCCCACCACCCAAAAAAGAGGGGAAAATAACAGTGCTCTATAATCCACAATCTGCTTCCTCTATTCTAAGCCGTGGAAGAATCTTATTTTCCTAGAGCTTGTATTTAATAAGATTAGGGATGAGTGAAGCAACACTCTTTCAAACAAGTCAGTGGTTCTTAAACTGTTCTCGGGCTTCTGTGTTTGCTCAACCTTTTGAAAACAGGCCTGCTCAAAACCTGAAGGGTTGTGATATAAACAGAATTGTTTTCAAGTCTCTTTACACAACTCCATCAGATGAGCTGGGAAATTTCCCAACCACCAGCCTTGCTCATTGAAATCTCTGGTGACAAGGAAGGCTGAAGCATGACATCACACAGAAGTAACCACAAATTTACTCTGAGACACTTCAGTCTAGAAGACTGCAATGAAGAAAAGTAAACGCACAAGCGGAAAACAGCAAAGCTGTCAATTAGCTCCCAAACCACAAATGGTAACTAACCCCTTCCTCACAAGTGTTTGCAGCAAAAGGAGAGAATGGTCCAAAAACTGCCAAGTTAGTTCTGCAGGGCAGGTGCCCAAAGATCACCACATTCTCCAGCAAAATCCTCATGTTTGTTATCTTTCCTTATTAAAAAAATAGTTTGGAAAATTATACTTTGCCAGCTTTAGTCCTCAAAGGCTTTCGTGAGCACACCATACACACCTCTCCCCTCCTTTATTTTATACACATGTTCAAATTACCATTCATTTCTTGTCATGTACAACATGCAAAGCCACAAACTACAAGATCCAGTCACTCTCTTCAGTGTCCTTTCAGCAGCAGCAATGTCTGCTACTACTCCACTGCATATTTTATTAACGTGGCGGGAGAATGTCTCCATCGAGCATTTCACGCCTCGCTTCTGTGATCTACACTATACGTTACATTTAATAAGTTATCAGTGTTGTTGAAAGCCCTGACATGTTTAACGATTCCCTTAAAACTATTTACAGCAAATGCCATTGTTATGGCCATGCTATTTTAAAAACAATCCATAAAATTATGTCTGTGTTGCCAGAGAGCAATGCTGAATATCACCATGTCTTCACACATACATAGCATATTTTGTGTAAATACTGTTAACCAAATCCTGAATAATGGGATCGCAAAAGAATTTTAAGATCTTAACAAATTAGATATTTGTCTGGGAAAAATAACTAGTTTGGTAAACATGTGCATTTGCATTCCAACTTAAAGCCTCAAAAAAAGTCAGTTTTCACACTTCAGAATTTTACAGGCATCTAGTTTTCTGAAGATTACTTTCATAAAAACATTAAACAACAGATGTGCATTTTAATTAAGTACATAATAGAAGGATTTTTTTATGCAGTGGGGTCTCTTTTGTTTCAGTGGCAGTGTTGGAAATACCAGACTGTATTCTCACTGGAAAAAAAAAAAAAAAAAGCCTGATTTCTGTTCAGTTTGGTGCTCCAACTAAACTTCCTATCCACCACAAGGGAGGAGAGTAGCAAAAGCAGTGAACCTTTGCATAGAAAGAGCTGAAAATGGAAAAACTGACACATTATCTACCACATTAATTACTGAATTACTGTGCTTTTACAATGTTTTGAAATACATATTTTAACACAATTTTTAAATTTAATCTTCTGCATGTTTAGTGACACATTTGCAAAGTAAATGCAAATCAGAAAATAGGATAATTTGTATTTTGTTCCAACACTTACTGCTGATAAAAGAATCTAAGTGGTGCTTGTGGGGATGATAGAGTCTAAAGTGGTTAGGCCATTTTGTTTTTAATAATTCTTGAATTTCACTGAAAAACTAGCATAATTAATTTCAAGATGAAGGGTACCACTGTTGCTCCTCTCCACACACTGCTAATTTTGAAGACTAAGGATTCAACCTAGAAGTGACAAAAAGCATATGGAGAGTATTTGGTGAAATTCTGTAATGAAGTTAAACACCTTGGCCTGACAAAATTCAGCTCAGGATATTTCAATGACAGTTGAAGCCATTTAAGCACTCAACACATGCACAAGTACTGAGAGGGAAGGAGATATTGTCCCTTTTTGCTTCAGCCAAACATGAATTTTGTTTAAACCACATGTAAATTTAGAGACACGTCAATTCATGTTCGTTGGTGATTATAAACATAAAATGCAGATTTACTTTTAAGTAAATACTTTCTTTAAGTAACTACTTAAACTTTAACTACTTAAACTTAAACTACTTTCAAGATAACAAACGTTGTTAAAAAGGGGGGGATATACATATACACCTTAATTTTAATGAGGCTTCCAACACAGACGAGAAATTATTTAACAAAATCAAGTGTGGAAACTCAAGGAAGGAAAAGGAGTAGTTTCTGAAATCTTTAAGCCCCTTTTCTATTCTTTTTCCATCCTTTCAGCCATGTTCCTTTTGAATAGAAGAAAGAAGGTTTTCATATTGAATTTTCACTGCAGACTGTTTTGGAATCCAAGCACTATCCCACAGAAAGGCCTAGGCAGTATTAAAAACGTAAAATTGGAAACTTATGAATGGTTTTCCAGTTAACATTTAAAGTTTTATCTACAATCAGAAAACTAGAGACAGCTGACCTAGATGCTGATTATTCATCTACCTCAAAACTGAAGCAAACTAGGCAGAAATAATTTGTTAGTTCAAGCTGCCTTTCTCATGAAAAGGCTTCTGAAAGAGCATAATTTATGAAGTAAAATTCCAGCATAAGCACAGAAATGTTTTTCTTTTTCCTTCACATAATGACTCAGAAATTGGGCAATAGAACATGCCACTCTGATACTTAGACAGACACATAGTGCTGCAAACCTCGTCTTCTCCCGTGCAGATCAAAGATGTATTCCCACATCAGTATGCTGTATTTCTTATTCACACCTATTAACCTTAAGTATCAACTACCTTGATGGAATTAAGCATTTGACTGATCCTAAATTAAGTCCTTTGTCTCAACGTGCCAGAATTCCACCAGGCAGGGACAGTTACACAACTGCACTTCAAAGCGGCGTCTTTGCCTTCAGCACTTGCACGCCAGTGACTCATTTAAATGACCTTCCTTGCTCATTAGAAGCTCTAGGTGCACGTTGTAAATGTCAGAGATCCTGAATTAATGTGGGAATTTTTTTTAGAAGTATATTTTTGCAGCATTTTGATGACAGTATTTGTGATTCCTCAGGTCGAATCTAGCTATTTGCTTATGGACAACTCTGACTTCAAATCACAGAACATCCTGAGCTGGAAGAGAGCCACTAGGATCCAAGTCCAGCTCCTGGTCCAGCACAGGACAGCCCCAAGAACCACATGTGCCTGAAAGCACTGTCCAAATGCTCCTGATCTCTGTCAGGTTTGGTGCTGTGACCACTGCCCTGAGGAGCCTGGTCCAGTGCCCAACCACCCTCCATGTAAAGAACCTTTTCCTAATATCCAACCTAAATCTGACACAGCTTCATACCATCCCCTCAGACCCTGTCACTGCTCACCAGAGAGAAAGATGAGTACCTGAATGTCCTTATGAATCCTAAATTCATGCCACTCTGGTATTCATTCAGTCTGGGACTATGATGCTTTGATACATGCTATGCAAAAATGGCAATACGTAAAACAAAGAAAGCACTCTTTCCCATGACATTTTTTTCCTGCTTTAGCAATATATGACAACATGAAATGTCAAAATACAAACAGAGATAAGCTAGCAGCCATTCATACTGCTCAGCATTTATGGATTCCCATGCTCACATATAAAATTAAGGTCTCATTCCTTGAATACCTCACACCAAGGTACAGCATCTTAGAACAAGTCATAGAACAGAGCAAGCCAGTGTCAAGGAAAGTAAGTCAAGAGTGAAGACTGAAGTATAAGGAGGAAGGAAAAATTGACCCCAAACCGACTGTGACTTTTCATATAGACATTGACTGGCTGAATGTCCAGAGAAAGACTTTTCAAACCAGGTGGGGCCAGCAGAACTGTAATATCTACTGACTACAACTTCTCTTATAAAAGTAGAATTACGTTTGTTATGCCAACAGCCTATGAATACAGAACAGCTGAAAGAAGAATGACATTTTCAGTGAGTTCAGAACAGAGGACTGCCTACAAAAACGCAAGCCAGGCAGGAAGCTCTGTATCTTTTAACATAGCTGTTAAGGTATCTGAGAAGCTCTATATCAAAACAGCTTAGAGACATGTATCACAACATTATACTGATAGGCCAAAGCTGTCTACTTAATAAAGGCAAATTTAATGATAGGTGTTATGTGCACTCATTTGACTAGTTCAACCCAGAAAACAAACTTAAACCTAAGTAGTGAAAGGATCATCCCATTTCCCACAATTCTCAATATCATTCAGAAAAATGTTTAATTAAAAACCATTTAATCAATATATTATGGCAATTTGTCTCTTCTGGCTTATAACAGCAAAGGGTATCAAATTAAAATTCCACTAATTTATTAAAAGAAACAAACTGACTAACAACAGTTTAGGTACTTCCTCTTCAAGTCTAAGTTCCAAAGAGATCATAAAGAATTCCTTTTCAAGTGGAGAAGTTGTTCTGAGGATTTAATATCACATTACCATATGTCCTAGTAACAGGACATACTTTTTTGAAGTCTTAGGTTAAAAGGTTCCATTAAAAAACCATACATAAAATTCATGGTTCTAATTGCTGGAGAAGAGTTAGGAAAAAAACCTAATCAATATTAAAACACCTCAATGTATTTAAAGAAAACAGATAAGGAAATTCCCCTAGATATTAAATAGCGCCTCTACTTTTCTCTCGTGAGCTCACCCTCCCACAGAGTACTCTGTGCAGCTCTGGGATCCTCAAGATAGGAAAGACATGGACCTGCTGGAGAGAGTCCAGAGCAGGCCATGAACATGATTAGAGGGTTGTGAAGGCTGAAAGAGTTGGGGTTGTTCAGCCTGAAGAAGAGAAGGCTCTGGGGAGACCTTACTGAAGCCTTCCAGTACCTGAACGGGGCCCAGAAAAAAGCTGGGGACAAACTTTTTATCATGGCATGTTGTGATAGGACAAAGAGCAATGGTTTTAAACAGAAGGAAGGTCAATTCAGACTAAACATAAGAAAGAATTGTTTTACATTGAAAGTGGATAAACACTGGAACAGGTTGCTCAGGGAGGTGGTGGATGCCCCGTTCCTGAACACATTCAAGGTCAGGCTGGACAGGGCTCTGAGCAACCTGATCTAGTTGAAGATACGCCTGCTCATTGCAGGGACAAGATGGTGTTTAAAAAATCCCTTCCAACCCAAACTATTCTACAATTCCATGACTGAACTAAAGGAACTGAAACACAGAATTACCCAGAATGGCTGATAAAGAAAGAGTAGGCTAAAACCGGAACAGTGCGTTAAACTGACACAGCAAGAGTCACTAGGCTGTGTTTGTCAAAGGACTTGAGAGAAACTGAATTTGGGCAACTAAAATGCCACCAGAAAATCAGCATTAATTTTTGGAATTTCCCTCAATGCTAAGAATTTGGACACAAATGCAAAACCAGCCATTTACTCAAGTAATCATTTACTGCTCAGCTGATCTAAGAGCACGTTGTCAGTCCACCCAGTTTTAATGTCGAAATTTACAAATACATGTAGCATTGTATTTTCTCCACTCCTGTGCTTACCAAACTGCCTACCTTTCTAGGTGGGTCTCCCCTTCCCTGCCCCTAGCCCTAACCACTCCCTCGGGTTTCTCCCATTGATTCTGTTACCCCAACTCTGCCCATGTACCACCCCTATGCCCTGTGACCATTGGTCCATGTGCTCTCCCTGCCCCCTTCGCCGCAGATAAAGGACCCTGCATGGAACATGATTTGCTGTCTTGCATTCTGCTCTGCCTTGGGGCACCAGCCTCTGCCTGGGGGACCATGCCATGTGCTGGCTCTCTACCTTTAGGAGCCGCTAGGCTTCTGGGAGCCTCCATGGAATAAAAGATCTTCTGCAGTCCCCATGCAGAGAACCTTTCTCGTCTCCTTTATTAATCACCGTGTTGCGGGGCTTCACCTAGCCGGAGCAAGCGAGGGGCAGCCTGGAAAGGCACGGCAAGTGGGAACAGCCGCTCTCCCCGAGCAAGCCTCACTGCGCTCTCCAAGAAGGCTGTGGCATGCCATACCACCGCTCGGAACCAGTACCACAGGAACAAATACGAACTTCCTGAAGAAGGTTTGCACTAATGCACTTTCCTGCGTGACTCCATGCACAGCATCATCTCACTCTGATGGCTTTCTGTAGTTTATTTAAGAAGTGGGAGTTACTTGCTTTTTCATGCCTCCGCAGAATTCCAAAAAACAAAGCATCACAAGTCTTTAAATTGCAATTTTTTACTTTTGCTTTCTACAAAACTATCTCTTATGAAGAAAACAAATTTATGAATTATTTTTTGCTGTACACAAAGAATTAAAGCAAGATTACACTGGTGACAAGTAAGTGATTTCCTGCCTTTTAACTACAGGTTGCATTCATATTAGAAAAAAAAGAAATAAAATCAGGTTTCGACTTCTAAAATTTTCCTCACAAGCAAAACAGTAAAGAAAAGGATATTTTCCTGGAGTTTCAATTCCCACTCTGTAGTCCACATAACTTTGGTATGGATGGAAGTTGAAAATAAAAATGAGACCTGCTCTCTCAAATGCTATGACCTTATTGGATTCATGCTTTTCACTCACATAGGCCTAGGGGGAAAAAAAATCAACACTTTAAAATATTTAATTTCTAAGTGAATTAACAAAACCAAGAAAAACCCCACTGCTTCTGTACTTCATTTCAAGTAATACAGGTAAACATTCAAGCAACAGAGATAAAGGCATTAACATGCAAAATGAAATTGTTTATCTATGAAATGTCATATAAAGTTTTTGATTACTAAACCGTAGCTTACTTTTTATAAGGCAATGTAAAATTAAAGAGGTAGAAGCCTGTTCAGTGTAGAGCACTTGAAAAATTCTTGCTCAAAGATTGGTAACATGGTCTTTTCATCACACTTTCCTTTAGTAAAAAATGGATTCCTTTTGTCAAATGAAATCTTCAACCTACTTGTTATGGGGACCTGCATCACATATGCTATTATTAATTTAGAAAATAAAGTACTGGATATGTTTTTTTGTTTTTATTTTTTAGAAATGTGTGAGAAACAGCTTTGATAAGCCACGTTAAATGGCTGCACATACCACCTTTTTTCTTTTTGTTAAAGCCATTAAGAAAAAACTAGACATCAATTTAAAAAACATTATTTAAAGTGAATTATAACTAGTATGAAACAATTAAACATGGAGAAATTATAATAACTGAACTTATTTCATAAAAATTACAGTGTGATACTAGAATAAAAAATGCAAATACAAAGTGGCAGGTTGAGGACTGGGGAACTATAACTTACACTAGACTCTACTGAAAGTTTTTCCTCAGAAATCGAGTAATTATTTTTATAAAGAATAGTGTCAGAACAATTTATACTTTTTCAAAGCAATCCTTGGATTGGATTACGGACAATTTTATAGTCTGCTTTATCCAGTTCACAGTTACTAAATAAAAATAGGAAAAATAATAGGAAAAGACCTTGCTGTGAAGCTAAAAGGAGACTGTTTCAGGTTTGTATTATCTGTGGCAGTTATTTCAGTGCCATGTTTTGACAACTCAAAATATATGGTGAGGCTTTACACGGTGCATAATAAAGTACTGTTTAAAATTTCAGCATGCAAATTTGGAAATGTTGTTACTCTATGCATGCGCCCAACTGGTGACTAAAACGTATCATTTTGTATATACAGCTTACCTGGGGAGATGCAAGCCAGCCAAATCTTTCCTCCAATTTATTCATATCTCTATCAAAGGCATTTAGGAATTTATAGCGAAGAAGATCATCTTCAGTAAGATTAAACTGTCTTCTGGCATAGTGGTAGCTCTCATTATTCCCTATTCTGGGGAAGTCAAGCCATTCTGGATGTCCAAATTCATTACCTGTATTTAAAAATATTAAGGATCTGTGAAATCACATGCTAAGAATACAAATACACTAAGCCTGCAGAAGCAAAATATATTAACGTGTATTTTCTTTCTACAGTTTTTAAATTCCACAGAATCTGCTTCCATATATAAACCAGTCATTTTATTATTATGTCTCTCATTTATTAATATGTCTCCCAGAACTTCCATTCATGTTAGCAAGTTTGTTTGGTCATTAAAACTACAAGAGCAAAATATCCGTGGACTTCAGGGGAAGTACAAGGTGGCGAACGAATCATAAACTCCATGCTATCATGCCATGCTTAAAAATTTCCTGAACGTTTTTGTGTGTGGCTAAGTGCGATTATATCTCAATTTGATTTTTTACAGTAGTAGCTTCACAAATCTGCCAGTGTCATAGAGATTATCTAGCCCACAAAACTACTGAGCAGACTTCTCTTGAAGACAAAGAACAGGTTTATTCGGACTTGGATCACATTCAAAAAGAAGGAAAAAGGTTGACATTTAATCAAGAAAAAGTTTAGCTTCTCTTACATAGAATCTCCAAAACAAATCTCAGCTGTCAAAGTTAAAGACTCAAAGCAAGACCTCATTTGGGACTCAATGTTTTGAGCAACTTTCACATATCCAAAGTTTTCTTTGTTGATTTTTAGTGTCATCGTTATTACATTTTGAGAACTCCAAACGGACTTAATGATCCTAACTCATGCTGTGACCTGCTGCCCTGCAGACTCTCAGTCATTTTGGACTATTCATTTGACACAGGATTAAAGGGTATCAATTACCTTGCAAGTTCAACACTCGTTTCAAAGCCCATGAGAGTCGATTAATGACAAACATTTCAGAGATTACACAACACCCACTCACCATAACACAGAGACAACAAAGTGTACCTGAAAATATGTATGTAAAGTTACATGATGAAATTTAAGAGGTTTTCTACTAAAACAAACAAACAAAAAGAATAGAAAAAGAACCCTCACATTTCTGCAAGCTGTTACTCAAGTTTTGTCAATGAACTGGAGCTTTGTGGGCTGACAAAGGGCAGAGATGCCAAGGGAAGGCAAAAGATTCCTGGCTGAACACCCTGCATGTGCATCCACCACCCATCTGCTGTCCCACCTAGCCTGAACTGCCTAGGCGGCCTGGAGGATACAGGCAGCAGTGACAACCATGAACTTCTATTTGTGAAGTGATTTCTGCAATTCCATGCTTCACGGGAACAAAGAAATGAACAGAGAAGAAAAGAGAAAAGCCTCAGATATATATTTAGGAGAATACTTCAGAGTGGTATCCGCTTTGTAAATGAACTGACAAGTTGTAAATTAAATTTCCTATTCAAAAGCTAAACCACTAAATTTCATATTCAGCTCAAAACTGGAGACAAATATAAAAGAATCAGAATCACAGCAGGACTTTCAAAATGACCTTGGAATAATGCTGGACTGAGCTCTTAAACTGTGCTAACAATATGGTTTGGAAAATGAGGAAAGATATTGCTACGAAACAGACACTGTCTCTAACCAAATTCAATATTCTCTGAAGAGCTAGACAAGGTATTATCTTCTTTCGTGATCTGCACACTATTGAAAAGATGAACTACATGAGATAGCTCAGCTAAAGACAGCAACAAGCATCAGAAAGTCAGAGATGATACATATCTTGAATTGATAGGCAAGGAAACCACACCTGTTTGTTCAAGAAAAAAACAAAAATGGGGGAAACAAGCATTAGAAGATAGCAAATACATTAGACTACACTAGCCCATCATTTCCATGGATTATTTTACTGTATGTAGAGCATGCTTCCTTCAGGTTTATAATGCATAACAACTCCCTCACTTCCACTTGCTTTGCCTATTTCCCCACAGTAACTAGTGTGGTTCCAGTTCTGTTTTGTTTTCTTGGCTTTCTAAAAAGAAGAATATAAGTGCAGCAAAATACTTAAAGCAGTCTTAATTTCCTAACTATTACTAATGGCTATTAAGAAAAAAAGTGTATTTAGCACAGAGCAGCAATTTGGCAAAAGACTAAGATACTTTCTGTTGCCAAAAACACAAGCCAAGGTCTAAACACTGCATGTACTTTGACAGTCTCTGTCTGTGAGCACCTTCTGGACAATGTGCTCCTGAGTCTTTTGTACTAGTTGCTTGACTGTAAAAGGGTCACTTGATTTCTCTTTATAGGAAGAAAATTTGTTCATAAATTGTAACAGAATGAATTCAAGTCGTTTTGGTTATGTTTTTAAACTGCGGTAAAGGGAAAATAAAGTAGCATTTAGGATGCATCTGCATCTTGCAATGCATTAAGACCACACATCTTGTAGAAAAACCCACATCTAATACTATTTTTTTTAATTGCTATTTTTCCCAGTTTAACTTCATAACAAATGACATGTGGTACTAGGAAAGGAAAGGCACAGGTAAGTGACCAACACTTATTTCTAGAGATAACTATTGGTCACTAAATATGAATCATGATCTGCCTCCTTCCCCATGTTCGACTTCTTATCTCTGACAAGAATCAGCAACATTCACTTCTATGCTTAGAGGCTTTCACAATTATCAAGAACTACTACTGGGATTTCTTTTCCTCTAATTAATTTACTGTTTGATGTAAAGGTCCAAACTACAGACTGACAAGAAGCCAGCTGCCACAAATGATGCAAATCAAGACAATGGAACTAAACGTGGGGGAGGCAGAGAACAAAGCTGAAATTAACTGAAGTTTTGATTAGAGAAACAAAACAAAGACAAATCCTTGAAGAGCAATGCATGCTAATTTTATCTAGGAATTAATTGAAGTTTGCTATTTCCTGCATCTTGTGCACGCTGGACAACTTTATTATGTACAAGATTTCAAGATCACAATTCCAACAAATAAATTAACTTTCTACTACCATAATGAAAATTTATGTCACCTTTGTTTATGAGGCTAGAAATGCATTTACACCACAAAAAAGTTAGGCTGCTGCGGATTCTTTTGAAGTTGCGCCCCACAGGTCATTAAAGTTTTCTTGATCTCTCTTCTTTAGACATCTTTAGTAGCAATTCTCTCTCAAAGAATCAGCCTGAGCAGAACTAAAGGGATATTTAAAAGATGGAGCAGGCAGTTTCAAGAGATGCCTGTTATTTGGAGTTGTTTGCATTTTGAATTAAGTATGGCACTAAATACTTTAAAAGCAGTTAAAACAAGTAGTTTATTTTATACAACAAAGGTAAGAAGTTTAATTAGGCATATAAGGCTAAACAAGGTTTTAAATGATCTAAAACATTACAAAAAGATCCTATTTAAAGCTGATGAGCTAGAGACTGGACACATTGGGACAAAATTCCAACAGTTCCACATTAAAGTACATCTATCAAAGTGTGTGGAGTTAGACCAATTTACAGAAGCCAGATAATTAAGTCATCCAGGAGTTGCAACTGGTTTGAATTTAACTACACTACCTTTGCGAAAAACGATGACAGTGCAACAATCTACAGGCTATAAATAGAATCAATGTAAATCAGATCTAGACAGCATATGGTATTTATCATTATTTCAAACAATGAACACTTCAAACAATGAATCTTCATTTTTCCCTAGTTGCAAAGCTCTTGGGTGTTAAGCAATTCTGATACTCTGTATTTACTTATATTTGTACCAAATCTTCTTCTTAATGTTCATTACTACCAAACCCAAACAAACACTGTACTGCCTCTGAATGATGAGATAATGAGCCTCACTGCAAGCATTCCTTTAGTCTTGCAATCCATGCAAAAATAAAATAAAGTTAAATTCCACATGGACTCCTTCTGAAGCACCTGGGTTAGATGACATGAACACCTTCATATTTTTTAAATCATCTAGCACTGGTATTCAATGACATATTGGGTCAGAAGAGACTAACAAAATCAATTCAGGCAAACAATTATATTTTAACTCCTGCATAAAACACAGGCTAGAGGAAATCTCTGGCATGAGGTAATGGTACAAAGGGCAGTGGGTAAAGCCAGTTCTGTGAAAAAATGTATTTTTCCCCTATTTTCTGAAAATACCAGATATTGTCTCCTCCCAAATTACAAAAGATAAAAGTCAGGATAAATACCGTATTTGTTTTGCAGCATGGATCTTCCATATCTCCTAGGGGAGAAGGGAGGGAACGCTAACCTTCCCTGTATTAAAGGACCGAAGAAGGCACCTCTCCTCAGGTGATACAGTCATGAGGAAACACAAGGATGCCTCCAGTGTATCCAAGACATGGGAAAGGATTGAGTCCTTAAAATGCTTGCCCTAGATCACACAGGGACACAGTACTCTGTGCCGGGATACAATACCTGTTGCTTCTCTCCCATTCCCACCTCCCATCAAGGTTTGGGTCTGTCTTCACTCATTTCCTACTGAGGTTTAAAAGTTGGGAGCTATTGTACCACATAGTTTTACAACATTGATAAAATAGTTCCAGGTTCTTAAAGGAGATAATTTTCCAATTGTTCCAACAAAAAATTCCAACCATACTAAATAACATTGTTCAGTTCTCATATTTCAAACCCACACCTCTCTTTTGTCAGACCAGTTACAGAAAAAAAAAACAAACCAAATAACAAGAAATAAAGAATTCTCCTCAGAAGCACCAACTGTGCACCTGTATTAGGAAGGGCTGGATGGCTGAGAAGATTTCTTACATAGAGGAGAAACCAGGCACAGGCATAGTAGACAGGACATAGCATTACTTACCATGATTTATTTTTCAACAGAAGCAAAGCATGTGATGGTTATGCCCAAATGCTGATATTTAGCAGAACTATATTTACACAGGAAAAAACCCCAACATTTATCTGGAATAAATTATTCTTTCATTTACTTATTTGTAGTGTTCCATCAAAGGAGTATTCAATAAAATATTAGCGGCCTCACTGACAACAGTATTCAGTTCCTAAGGGCAGATGAATGTTTTCCCTTGAATGTTTACTGAGCAGACCAAGAGTTTCTGCAGTTCACACTAACAGACAATAATAAAAAGAAAAGAGTATAATGAGAAGTTAGACTTAGACTAGAAGGAATCTTGAGAGGATAATTATTTTATTAATCTACTCTTAGAAACTTTCAGGCCTGAAAGTTTACATTTCAGCCCCCCTTTCCCAGTGTAGAATAATATATTTCTGACTTAAAACTTACTCAATGTCCTCATGCAGTATTTAAAACAATAAAGTAGCAATTAAACTATTTGTGGTGCTTTTACCCTGAAACAGTTCCCATTTTGCTGTTTCCTATTAGCCGCATCCTGGTAAAACCAAGAGACTGACTTTGATACCGTGACATTTCCACATTTCCAGGCTCTATGTGAACACGGTTAGTATACATTATTTAGCCAACCTCTTCCAAGAGCTCACTAAAATATTTAAGAATAGAAATACTGCACAACACATTGCAAAGGTTAAAAAAATAAACCAGACAACAAAAACCCCAAATCTAACAAAACATACAAATCTATATCAAGAAATTTTTTCAACAGATGATGCAGTCAGAAAAGTTCTAGCTAAAACTTTCAGCGTGGTGCACTGCCAAGTATTGACTGGTACCACAACTGACAGGTTAATGGGCTTACAAAGTGAATTTAGGACAAAGCTGGAACAGAAAGAGGTCCAAGAAAGGTGACAAGTCTTTTGCCCTGGGATATTCAACAAATAGCAGTTTTCTTGCTGGTGTCAGTAAGAATTTCATTGTCTAATTTTGAAAAAGCATATAAAAGATTGAGAAAGAAAATGTAAACTGAAGAAAAAGATCATTTAAACAGTATTTAATGCATAGGAAAGTTAAAGCTTTTGTTAAGTAAATTAAAAATGAAAGTTTAGTATTATTCTGTTCTTGTTACAGGAACAAATCTAATTACTTTAACTATGCATTTACTAACAGCGCAAAATGAGAAAATCTGAAATTAAAATTTGGAATGAACTTTAAACAAAGTAAGGGGGGAAAAAGGCATTCTAAAATAGATGTCCGTAATCAAAACAAAAGGTGTATTGTGAGAAGCCCTGGTTTTCTTGAAACAGTACAAATCAGCCATCAGAGTATACTTCTGGTTGCAGATCTAAACCTCTTCTTACCTAATGTCCTCAAAGTAGTACATTCCCAAGATTCTTCCTAGACTCACATATCACAGCTTTGAGATTAAAGCTTCTTTCTGCCAGCTGCCTCCTGCCCTCCACCTGAGGCTGGTTCAACCCTGCCATGCTGAGAATGTATTTATAAACTTCCTAAAAACATTTGCTTCAGAAAACATCTTCTCAAGACCTTCGCAATTTTAAACATCTCTCGTCTGCCACTGTTTCCAGTGAACTTGGGTACTTACTAAGGTATTTTCAAAAACAGAATTATGTGATTACTGTAAAAGTCTTTGAAAAGGCACAGCATCATACTGCTACACAATCTTTTCCTCAAAGAAATGGAAAACTCCAAATAGCCACTACAGCACCTGAAGTGGTTACTGGGCACTTTTGCACACTTCTTAGAGTGCAGAGACCCTTGATGTGCTCAGTCTCAAGGCTGTGCCTGCCAATGTTATGACTCCTCTGATGCAGAAAACCAATTAATGGTATTTCTAAGTTCCCATACCAGTTATGCTTTAATGCAGACAAGAAAATGGAGTTATTTGTTTTCTGAATGCTACATAAGTGATTTGTGAATTTGGAAGGTACAATCAGTGTTTTGTTTGCAGGACTCGGCACTATTTCAAAGCAACCTGTTACTGTAATGTCTCCTGCTATGAACTTGCATAAACACAAATACAAATAAACATAATATAAATAAAAAGCAATCAACTGGTGTATTTGTTTCTGCACACAATTCGACACGGCACCTGAAATCTTGGGCGTAACTAACACCTAACTTAAGCCATACTTTGGATATGCAAGGATATTTGCTTAAGAATTAGTTGGAGCAAACAGAAAAATGGCAAAAATCAAGCAGAAAAATTGCTACAGAGTTAGGTGTATTGCAAGTGACCTAGTCCTATTCTGGAACATTTCCAGTGTGCAACACTCTACCTGTAGGAGCCTCCACTACAACAGGGACCACGCTATCCCCATGTTTTTCAGTAGCACACTCACCAACATTTAGGATGTGCTACCTGTCTTCCTGCTCCTCAAACTCTTTGTGAAAATACCCGAGACAGAAGTTCCTGCTGGCAGGTTATCACTGCGGTTTTCAAATGTATGTTCTCTAGATTTATGAGGGCAGCCAAGCTGAAACATGGCTTGCACTTAAAGCACAAGGTTGCAGAGCGACAGCCTTTACTCCAGGAGCTTGTTTCACATTGTCTGATCACATTTCATTGATATCTATTCTTTCATAGATCTGCTTCACTTATAAAGCTATCCTGGAGTTTGAGATGCCCATCTGGTCCTCAGTATGGTCTCTTTTTCAGACTTGTATGCATATCCAAGCACTACACTTCACTTGGAGATATGGAACAAATGGGAAAGTTATGCAGAGCACCAAAGAGTAACAGAGTATTTGTTCTTAATGCCAGCTGAAGGTGAATTTTCAGTGTTTTAACAACTCATGGTTTGCACTCCAGCACAATTCTGGTGAATATATTATTAACCAACCTGCTGTGAGTGAATACAATCCCTATATAATCAGGTCTGGACATAGTTTAGTCTCTGAGGTAAGTTGCAAAGCTCAAAGGCCTTTTCCACATCCTTGGACAAAACAGAAAAAAAATGCAGAAACCATCATAAAGAATAAAATTCAATATCCTACTCTCAAAATAAGAGTTTATAGAAAAAAAGGAGTACAAATTTTGATATCAACTTAGAGAACTCTCATGCAGAAAATCTCGAATGTTAGCAGAGAATTTTACCACACTGAAAAGTGAAAAATTGGTAAAATGATTCTGAAATAAGCCACACATCATATTAGATACGAAACTTTTTACATTAAAATCCTTTCAGCTTCCTAATTCAGCAATTAAACATCATGGCAACATATGGCAAAGAAGGTTTTGACCATAATTGTATCTTCCAATTAAACACTGTTCAGAAAATAAAGACTGGGAACATACAGATGTATTTTCCAATTTTTCAGTTGCTACGGAGTTTGACAACACCACTCCAGCATAATGTGTATAGTGCTTGGTCAGTAAACCCAAACCCATCATTTAAGAGAAAGGCAAATACTGTGATCCAGAACTGTATATTAGCAATGTTTCAGAATACAAAAAGTCTTCCAAAATGAGAAGAGTTGCAAGCATTTTAAAGTCAGGTTTCTCTTACAGAGTGTCCTCAAATAATTTGTTTCAAGAAATAGATTCGCCCCAGTGAGCTGATAAAAAAGCATAGCCCTAGCAAAAGCCAGCCTTCCTACTGTTCAACAGTGCATTTTCTTTCTACAATTACTTCAATTTCACTACTTAGCAGCAAGACATTCAAATTTTTATTGTACTTCTACCTCACAGCAAAAGAATGTATGAGACTGATGTTAAATAATCATACACTGAGGATTCAAGGTCATATCAGGTTAAGATTTTTGGGTTTTTTGTTTGCAGTTTGGTTTTGTGTTGGATTTTTGGTGTTGGTTTGGGTTTTTTTTACACAACAGATGAAAATAAATGCCAAGTACTGGCACTGGAAAAGATTGGCCAACTACTCCTTTGGCTTCTGAGCTGCTGCTGAGGGATGAATGAAATATGAGCCATCTGTAAAACACAAACATGCTGGGGAAAATATAAATACAAAAAAAACCCCAAAAACCAACTAAATCCACATTTTGAGATTCACCTTGTTAATAGTTTAAAATAGTCCTGAGATAGGATATATCAGCTAAATAATCCATTTTTCTGTATTTATTAAAGTAAATGTTATACATGACAATATACATGACATAAGGAGATTCACGAAAAGAATTGAGTGTGTAGGAAAGAGGAAGCCTCAAGAGTTTTAAGTTCCCATTAGGCCTATGCCAAATTAAACATTTGTACATTTACATTATGATTCATTTTCCTTCTGCTTACTAGTAAATAAATAGATTAATCAAGTACCATAACCAGTTTAAACTCTATCAAGTGGAAATAATTTCCTGATTCTTCCTCTCACAATAACTTGACTCTTAATCTGGGAAGAAAATTAGCTTTGAAATACACTGATATTCCAAAGAACAAAACTGCTGCTTTGCTGTGTGTTTCAAAAGCAGTATCCTCAGTGGATGGTAAATATTTATGTTGGTATAAACATAGTTAATGTGTATCTTAGAAGAATGTCCCACAACAACTTACGTACTTTTTGCATTCATTGTTTCAGAGTCTTTTGCTCTCCCCCTTCAACTTGTTCATTATTAGCTTCACAGTTTGGGGTGGGTTTTTTTTGTTTGTTTTTGTTTTATGGGGGATTTTCTTAAGATACTCTTACATAAAAAATGAAAGATGATGAGTAGTTTATGTAAACTGTAACCAGACACTTGAAAGCAATTTTTCTAAGTCATGTTTATTTGTTTTAGCATATTTCAAAAATCCTAGTATAATAATCTTATGGTGACAGCATAATCTGTTGCAAAATCTCTGCTCATTAGAGTCAGTCATAACCAGGATGTCTAAGGCAAGATTATTTGTATTGTTGGTGGGGTTTTTGTTTCTTTGTTGTTTCAGGTTTTTTTAATGTGGAAATGGATATTGAAATTTTCAAGTTTGGGATTTTTTTCAGAAAGAAGTTAGAGATCAGGAGTCAGGGTATCTGGTACTTTGCCATGCTACAAAGTGGGTAGGTTTTAAGAAGAGTCTCATCTGCCTGATAATCACTGAACTACCTATGAATATTACTCTGTATCTTAAAGTCAACTGCTCTTGAACAGAAAACGCATGCTTTAAATTCAAATGCCTTGTCTGTAAATGAGATCTATTAATGAAAGTGCACAAAAGGGGTGTATTAATGAGAAAGACCTCTGATGATGTAATTCTGACCTGTTCAAGGCAGTAATTGCCCTGGTCTTCTCTCTCCCTCTTACTAGAATAGGGACCAAGTCTCACACAGTTTTCAAAGAGTTATTCTGAACTTTTTGCAAGATACAATGTGTCTATAAGACAGCACCTGAACAATGCTAAAAATCAGAATTCATTTAAAATCACTGAGATGTGCTGCTTCCACAAAAATACTTAAGTCTTGGAATGCTCACTGCATCAGATTTTAAAATTTAGCATAGATTTGCAATCGCTTCATGTGGATGTTATGCATGCACATCTTATATGAAAGGAAGTGTCATAAAATTTGTTTTTTAAGCATCTTAAACCTGATCCTTGAGCCATCTTTAGTCACATTTCAGAGTATAAGAAAAAAAAAGTGGAAGTTAAAATATCACAGCAATATAACGCTTGCACATTATTAAAATCCTTTTATGATTGTTTACAATGCCAGAAGAGGATAAAGAAAGGCTATAATTAAGAACCAGCCTCTGAAGAGCATCACCTTCTAATACTAATGTACAATTAGTTATACCAGACTAATTACAGGTCTTCCAGTATGAGTGGGCATGCGGAGACTGCAACTGCAGTGCAGGCTAGGGCAGACCTTCACAAGTATCCTGATGACCAAATGGGCTGGATTCACAATGTAAAGACAATCTTGACTCACCTGTACATTAACCAGTGTCAGCACAACTTAGAAGTGGGAGAAAGGAAAAAAAAAAAAAAAAAGGAAAGAAAATAAAGCAAAGAAGGAAAAAATTTAGATACAGACCAGCAGGCAATAGTTTTGAAAATGGAAGCAAAACCATTGCTCAGATAAAAAAGAGACTTAAAGGACTTGGTACTGATGGCACCTTTGCTGTAAGCAGCAGGTGAATTATAAAACGGCCACCAAAATCTACAGGAACTGAGCACAATTATCCAGGAAGGTGTTCATCTTTTTTTGTTTGTTTGTTCAGGGTTTTTTGTGGGGGTTTTTTTGTGGGTTTTTTTTTTTGGTTGTTTTGTTTTCTTTTTGTTTGGTTTTTGTCACTGTTGTTGTTTTTGTTATGTAAAGAGACAGAAAAAATAAATCTCACAATATTGTGAAAACAGGCTTAAAAAAAGTTGTTTGTTAAAATTTGAAACATAATACAGAAATAAACCAGACTGTAGCAATATTACCATAGCCTCTCAAAAAGCAGTTGTGGCCAAAAAAGCCCTTTCTGCATGTTTAGTTACTCCTTCACATTCTCCTTCCCTTGTACTTCTGAACAGGACATGCCTTAAAAGTCAGCTTTAAGAGATCTCAGAAGAGCCACAATGTGCCCTGACTTAAGTGGCATGATTCCACTCCCCTTCCTTCAGGTAATCATTCTCACCACAGCCAGAAAGACTAGAGAAAAGATTATGGACATTTGCTCCCTAATAACAGGTCATTTGATAAAGAGCTTTTAAGAGGTACTCAGAGTATCATCAGGCAGATCTTCTGCCAATTTTCTATTTGGTCTGCCAATTTTCAGGGTTTAATATAGAAAATTTTTCAAATAGCTGGGAAATCCAAGACCCACTAACACATTCCATTTCCTGATGATGGGCACATTACATAGGTAACTCCAGACACACATCAGCCTGTACATTAAGAACTCTAGTATGGGGCACATCACTGGAAAGTGATCCAGTGCTCTTCCTGACTGTCCCTGTGGTGCAGGTGGGAGGAAAAGCTGAATTTTGGATGGTGTGTTCTGGTGGCAATCGAGGAAGGGATGACTCTGAACAAACAGAAAAGAATGCTGATTTTTGTCCAGAGTCATTCCCATGAGAAAGGAAGGTATCATGAAGTCAGATTGGTTATCTGTCTTCACACATAATTTTCTTTAAATAACTTTATTCAAACGAGGTTAGGAAACAAGTATGTAGTTGTAAAAGAATGGTCTAAAACTGTGAACTGTTGAGATTCAACTTTTAATAAAAAGAGGTTCACCCTGAGCCATCCCGTCTGTTCATTCCATTATCTCATGCCTCTTTATTTGCAGATGACAGCTATCCCTTCTGGCTTTGATATACAACAATTTGCTATATACACAGAGGCAAACATGACAGTATTCATCTTATGCTCAAAACATATTTAAATTAGCCCCAAGACCTGAGTCAGCTGAAGGCATAACAAAGCTGTGAGCCTTTCAAGACATAACTAACTAATAATTTTAGATTTTTTCTTGTGACACCAAGTTAATGAAGACAAATTTACACCGATAAATGAGAATCAGAGTAGAAATTATTCCCAGATTACATTACAGCTGCTTAAAACATGATAAAATTTTAATTTGGTTTTCAGTTTTGAAACAAATACTTCTGAACTATTGTACAAAGTAATAAAAGCAATCTCATTTAGGTAGCCACCTCTAACTTTTTCCTTGATCACGTTTTTACTAAAACATGTGTTCATATGTATTGCTTCTTTCCCTATCCGAAAGTGTCACATGACTGCTGGAATTTATTCGGTATGCATGCATTCATTTTTTTTAAATATTATTTCCAAAAATAGTGTTTCATTCCACTGAAATATCAATCTATTCAAAGTACTACACTTCATGCTGTCATTTCATTGAACACAAAGACGTGATACAAGTTTTTTAGGGGCCCAGCTGAAAATGGACTGCAAGCCTATTAGGCACATAATGCTTTTGTGCCTTTAAGACAAAACTTGTTTGTCAAGGGAAAAAGTAAACTTTGATCTCAGAAAAAAACCCCAAACCTGCTTCCATGTCTGAAGAGCACTGTGTTAACACTGTTTGAGGAAAGCCGAGTATGTACAAACACTAAGATGATTTCTCCTCTCCCCCTCCAGCAATGCTGTATGGAAATTCAAAATGACAAAAGCAAAATACAGACAAGAAACCATTAGAGATTACTTGCACAAAGACATTTTGAATTGGACATATGAAATTTCTCAGTAATGATTTTTCATTCATTTGTGGGTTTTTTTCTTTAAAAAAATAAACTTGCTCAAGTGATAAATGCTCTACATCCATAAAAAAGGGGAGAAGAATCCTCTGAAACACGTAAAATTACACCTTTATCTGCAAAAAATTATTTGCCAATGTTATTACTCTTTTTTTTTCTTCTATTTAATTCCTTTACACAGCCACATTATGGTGGTAGCATATTTCAATACTTGTTTTCTTATTTAGATCTTACTGGGAACATTTTATTGTCAGAAAACAACATAGCCTTTGAAAACCTGATACACGTCATGGTAACAGCAGCAGGGAAGAATAGAGACAGGGCCCTAACAGGAGCCTAGTAAAAACCTCTCATGTCCCTAAGCCCAGCCTCGGGGTATCTCAGACATGGATCCCATCACCCATTTATAAACTGGGACATGAAAAAAACACAAATCAAAAACTTACTAAGAGAATATGATGTGTAGACAGCACCTTTATTAAGATAAATTTTAATTATTTCTACAAGCCTTTTCCTGTATTTCCGTTTCCAGAAGCAAGCAATGGATTTTTTTTTTTTTTCAAGCTCAGTTTAAAGGCACAGAAAAGGCACAATACTACTTTTGGGACATAGAGCATGATAGGGGATACACATGATAGAGTCACCCCAAGACATTCTCTATGTGCAGTGTACAAACCAAGCAATAGCCTTCTGTGTAGGAAATAAAAAACTAAAAATATAGTCTTCCTGGCCCACAAACATAAAAGCAACTAGTAAATACAAAAAGAGACTTTCACAATTTCTCTGAAAACTTCAACTATGTCTAGGCTGAACTCCAGAAAATTAAAATAATTTTAAATGAAGATACTGCCTGCTTCATATTTAAATAGGACACCCCTTTCCAACCCATATGTAGGAAAGCAGGATATTAATAAATAGCTCACTATATTTCTAAGACTAGTCACAGCCAGAACTGTAACAAACTTAGCTCAATATTGTTTTTCTTTCTGTTTTTTTTTTTCTCTCCAAACAGAACAATAAATTTCACATACTGAGGAAATCTGCACAAATAAGGCAAATTTTCTTTACATCTATTGAAATTAATATGTCAATACTCTGGCATACTTATCAGTTTAAGGGCTTTGAATAGTCATAGAATCATTACAGTTGTCTGCAAAGTCCACCACTAAACCATGTCCCCAGGAGCCACATCTACACATCTGATGAACGCCTCCAGGGATGGTGACTCCATCACTTCCCTGGGCAGGGCAGCCTGTTTCTTTCAGTGAAACAATTTCTTCATACCTAATCTGAATTTTCCCTGGCACAATTTGACAGCATTTCTTCTTATTCTATCACTTGTTACCTGGCAGAAGAGACCAACCCCCACCTGGCTACGACCTCCTCTCAGGTGGTTGTAGAGAGGGATAAGGTCACCTCTGAGCCTCCTTTTCTCCAGGCTAAACAAAATGTCTTGAAAAAACACAGAGTTTTAAAGAATTAACTACTCACATATACAAGAAGATACACATAAAAGCTGTTTAAGAACAGCTCAATAGTACACAAGGAAGAAAAAAGCATAGTAACACAAGTGAAGACTTATGGAAAATAGAATATACATTCACATAGTATTTTGGTATCTATAAATAACTAGCACTTGCACTACGTTTAGCTTACATGAAAGAAAAATATGAGTTATGGGAGCCCACCCATGTTCAGACTTCTGCACTTTTCCCTTCCAGCAATATTATGTGCAATTCCTCGCTTGCTAAAATGGTGGCAGCCATTAGGAACTACAACAAATAACCAATCATGAAAATAAACAAACAAGAACAGCTCAGCTTGAACCAAGTCTTTTATTTGTTTTTAGGAGCTCAAGATAAGCAGTGGAAAAGCATGCTGCCAATCCAACACTGTATGTTAACACAGGTTAATGTTTTCCATCAGATATCCTTTTTTTTCCATTAATACTTTGAAATAAGACCGTACATTTCTCCATTATGAAGATAAAGGTTGTGAGCTTAAGCTGCACAAAGAGCTGACCTATAATACAACCATCAAGATGATCCAGGTTTTCCTGCAGTATTTTGTATTAACAGTAAGCTGGATTAAAAAAAAAATATGAGAGGCTTAAGGGAGCTGTTTCATAGTCTATGGATTGACTCTTAAATAAGGGGTGAGTGGATTACTAGATTGCTTTTAAATAATCTCTCCAAAAATGCCACTTGAGAAGATATTCCATGAAAATACCCTGCTTGCAGGACCTGCTCTGAATTTCACAAAAAGATCGGAATACTTATCCCAACTGAGTAAAAGTTCTGAGCTTCTGGCTGTAAAAAGACCGCAATAATACTTTTTGGTTTTGTGAATAATCCTGTTCTCCTTGAGACATTAAGTCACTTGTCCTGTTACTCCTCCTGCCCTGCACTTCTAAGTTGTACATTAAGACAGAAGTGGTTTATATTCAACAAGGCATTCCAACTCAAAAGGTACCTGTACTATTTGGAAAAAAAAATCTAACTAAACCCCAAAAACAATCTCTCTCCAAAAAAATTAATTTTCTTTTCAGCCAAAAGTAATTTTATTGTCTTCATAAACTCCCCTTCTAATTTACTCCACTATAAATTCCACCTCTCCCTTCTTGACAGCTTACTAAAATCAGCTCTATATTCATACTCAAGATTAACCTCATAACACTTAACTGAAGTAAAACTAAAATACCTCATTTCCACTGTAGTGTCTTGATTTCCATGAGCTCACAGAAAAAAAAAAAAATACCCTGAATTATGCACAGGAACGCATCGTTTTAGCTGGAAAGATAAAGTGACTGTTGTGGGCTAATGAAGCCCTCAGTTCAACACCAACCCAACTGTGCACTGCCCTCCCACTGTCCTGATCCTCATCCTACCTTGCACACCTCTCCTCTCTCCAACACCAGCACACAGCTACCTCTCTATGACCGATACTATATAAAAACATTTTTCTGTTAAATCTCTTGCCATATGGAAGCACAAGTGGGTTAGGGTGCTTTCAAGGATTTCTTTTCGCAAACTTCAACAAGGTTATAAAGAATTACAACAGAAATGTAGCTCCGAATCAAAGCATGTAGTGATACATTCCAGTGACACCTGATGCCCACACAGTTTTAAGAAAGAGGGTGTATTTAGACCAGATATTAGCAAGAAATTCTTTGCTGTGAAGGTGGTGAGACACTGGAGAAGTTGCCCGGAGAAGCTGTGGATGTTCCATCTCTGGAATTGTCCAAGGCCAGGCTGGATGGGGCTCTGAGCAACCTGGTCTACTGGAGGATGTCCCAGCCCACAGCAGGAGGGTTGCGACTAGATGATGTTTAAGATATTTTGGTTGTTTCCCTTCCAGCCTAAAACATTCTATAATTCAGTGGAATTTCAAACTGAAGATCCCAAAAGGCATCCGAGAAAGACAGGTCAACATTTATAAAAGATGTTCTAGTGCTAATATGCTTTGCTCTGGACATTTTACCACTTCTCAGGAAAAACAGAAAATACCTTGTCTCTTGAAGATCAGAGCAAGCTTAACTACAATGTTGTTCAAATTCTTATTCTAGAAAATTCCTCTCTGTGTGTTGGATTGCTAGCCTCAAAAAATTAGGACAATGAGAAGATTCTACGCTAATAACATCTTGTGAAAATAAGAAGCTCTTGAACACATAAAGATGTCTATTTTTTTTATTCCAATGTCATCACAAAGTTATCTCAGCTTAAGCTACATTGATTTGGGGAATTAATGACACTACTGAGATGAACTCACTTCAAATTACCTCAACTGCATGCATTAAAACCTAAATTGGAGTATATGCCTAAGGATCTATTATTCAGACTTTACAAATACAAAATGTCACCTGCTCAGTCATGTCTCAAACCAACAATTCCTTACGCAGTAACACGTGGGGTTTAATTCTATTTGGCTCTGCATTGCCCAAAACCAGTCTGAGAAGGAGCAATGTGTCACCAAAGGTAGGCTTGTGATTAACAGATTCCCCTGCATGCTCCTGCGCCAGCTCACTAGAGTCTGATGTTGCTAAATTACTTGATTTGGGTCACCTTTCTCTATCTCTGTAAAAGACAGCCTACAAAGTATAATCAGGAAGAAATTTTTTGCTCTTTGGTAGATAGCTTTGGACAAAATAGTTCCATTTTCCTCTCAGCACTTTCCAGACTACTGAGTATAGAGAGACTGCAAAAAGGAAAAGTAAAACATAGCTGGGTGTGGTAAGAGGCTGCTGCTGCTTCTTTTCAGCATAGGGGGTTTCAGAAATAAGTAACTTAAAACAAGTACTGATAAATTATCAGCATCAAAATTGCATGAAGCACAGTGAGCAGTAGGGAGAAACGACAAAAGCTTTAACATCCACATCATATTTACCCCTGCTTTAATGGGCATGCCTACCCTTTTTTCCCTGCTCTTACACACAAAGTTCATGCACAGATTTAGTTTTTATTAGGCAGACCACTTCTGTAGACACCTGGCATCCAGGAAATGAGTGACCTCCTGCAGTAAGCATTTCATTAGTGACACTGATAAACTCAGAAATCAACTTAACTCGTTCTGTGTGAAAACTACATCTTATTAAACAAATTATTGAAGAAGGTACAACAAAGGGAAACCCCCCCAAACAAGTCTATTCTCTCTCAAAAAGGTAAATTATAAAGGACACCTGAATGCTGTACTTCAGTTTTATCTATAGATCAACTTAACACCTACTTCAAAATCTGAAAGTATTTTTAATTTCCTTTCAGTTTTGCATTGTGTCTTTTAACCAGGGACACAGAGCACTAGAAGCAGAAGTCTGAGCAAAAGCATCTCAAAAAGGCATTCTACATATCTTACAATGTGAAGACTCTTCTGAAGCACTAATGATTAACAAATTGTTCATAGCGTGAACCAAGCTTTATGAGATTTTTAAAGTAATTGTAATATGTCACAGTTTAAAAGCACTTGAGGAGTATATAAACAGAGGATATTCAAAGTCTTTTGTTTGAATCAAAGTTAACCACAGCACAGAAAGTGTAAGATGGCTACATTTAATTGCTTAAACAATGAATCATGAGCAAAGAAATGTTTATGCACAGATATAAAAATTTGCATATGTAGATATAAAAATTATTCTATATATTATCAAATTTAGAAAACTTAGCACAGTTCCATACTACCAGGCAAAAATATTCTGTATTTTACTCAAATCTTAATTTTGGACAATGTCTGAAGTCTAATCAAAACAGATTCTTATGTACAAAATGGCGTGTTTATATGCACAACTCCCAAGAAATTTGAGATGAATTTTTTATGACAGAGCTTTTACTACAGAGCTTGAATGCTGAATTTAAAAAAAGCAAGAAAGTCTAAAAGTCAGGTAAATCTGTTGATTTTAAATGCATTTGAATTTAACATCAAGAAAATGAAAACAAAATACAATTTTGTCAGAATATTGCACTCTTTGGATGTATCTTTAATTATTTTTTTCCATAAAAGACAGCTAAGTAAAACTAATCAATGTCATTTGTAAATAGTTTAATTATAGTTTACTGTAAATAAATTCTGAATCTTACAGTTATGGAAAGAAAAAAAAAAAAAAAAAGCCAAAACCAGAATTATGGCAAGAGCGCATAACAGCCATGTCCTGTACAGTCAGAAATCCAGGTGTGAAAAAAGTTTTTCATAATGATATGAGTTTTTCTTAATTTCTATAACAAATTACATTTTTAAACAACTGAAGAGAGAAATTCCTCTAAAAATCTATGCTGAAAGTTGTAATACATAGTCCAGTTATAATATATAGTGTAAAGTTATATAAAGTTATGATATATAGAGGCCTATTTCTGTGTTCTTCAAAACAACAACAAATAAAACAACAATAAAGCAAAAATTAAGGCTGGCATACAAACAGAAATGGAACTCTTAAACCTGTAATGACTTCAAGATTTATTTTAGAACTTCATTCATTATTCTTTAGCAAGCCCTCGCATCACCTCAAGTATTATACATTAGCAGACCAGGCTGCCTGCATTCACACACTGATAGCGGAGATGTTACAAGTCTGAACTGCGAGCTGTACAAATCATACAGTATGCAAGGCAACAGATGGAGCCCTAGGAACAAAGCTTGAGACACTAGCAGAAGTTTCAAAAACCGTATCCCATGGTTAAATGATGTTAATAAGCACAATAATAAATAAAATGAATAAAATAAATAAAATAAAAAGATAGCAGTCCCATCCTTAAAAAAAACCCAACACCTTGTAACTGAAGCACAGTGTCAGAATGCCTTGATGCACTATAAATCTTCTGCACTGATAATGCAGTCATATCCAAGACCCAGCAGGATGTGGGTACAAACTAAGGAAACATCAGCATTGCTCTGAGAAAAAAACAAAGTACCACTCATGTCAGCTACCTCAGTTAAGGCTATTCCCTCTACAGTCCTGGAAAATCCTTCCTAGATTTCAGTCCATGAACACAGTTGCGGCAACTGTTGATTCTCAAGCAGTTCTGAGGATGCTGCTGGCTGTGAAGGTTTCTGTTTCAAGGTTTCTGCCTTGAGAGGTCATAGTGAGGACATGGATACACCGTCACATACAGATTGCTGCTGCTAACAATTTTATTTATTTATTTGAATAACATACACACATGTATAGTGCTTTATTCCCTGCACTTTCAAGAAGGATGCACAATTAACTCCCACAACAGATTCCTAGTATTTGGACATACTTAATTTGTGGAGAGGTGGGATAAGACAGGTCTGTGTGTGATTTAATTTTAAATTATGAGACAGTCTCTCTCTTTAATTGCTTTTCTTCCAGTCACTCTAATGTGTTTTGAGCAAGTGTAGAAATGAAGCTTGTTTCAATCAACTCTAAATGAATAAATATTAACAGTTTGCACCTCTAGACCTTGCAGAAGAAACTGTCAAAGTGATTAACGAAGCCTAATATATAAATTTGGATTCCGCCCACTGCCACTGCCCAACCCAAGTTGTGAGTGGGGCTGCATATGGGGGATTATGCAACAAAGCTGTAGGTGGTCTATCAGTAAGTCCCTGAGAAACTGTAGGGAAGATTTCAGATTACACCCTTGTTTTCTGCCTTAAAGGGAACATAATTGTTTTCTGTCAGGCTGCCATGGAATTAAAGCACCCACTGGGACTGGCAGGACATTTGTCACCTATCCTAGGGAAGCATATTAAGAAGGATGACTTCAAACCACCGCTTCTAAAGCTGCAGTCTGTACCAAGTGAGCACTTCAAGGTTGCTTATCAAGAGGAGTTGACTGCAGTAAGCAAGTTTGAAGAGCATCTGCTCTTCCAAGGCCATTCTTTAGGTGATGGTCTAAAAAGTCACCCTGTAACCAGTGCACAGATGTAAGAAGCATAAGAAAGTGATCAGAAAAAAGTGTAAAAATGCAGCATGCCAAAGAGAACCAAACTCCCTTAGGTTTAAGCTAAATATCCTTGTTCTTGATACAATTCCTTTTTCACCTAGAATAGGTAGCAATAAAAATAGTGGTTCAAATTCTGTTTAAAGTAACATTCCTATTTATATTGTAAGTTACGCTGTACCATTTTTATTTCAGGTTTTTAATTAATATTCTTAAAGAAAATGGTACACACCTTTCTCACACCGATATTGGTGCTACTGATACAGTTTTTGTACCATTCCTTTTCTTGCTTGTCAATATTTTTTCAAGAGCCTGCTGTTATGAAATTCCTTAGTATAAAAGTAAATAGCAGAAAAAATATCTAAGTTTCTCTCTCTAAAATACTCTAAGGAATAGATGATGCATAACATTTTATTTTTAAGGGTAAAGAAAGAACAAGGTCTTATCACAAGAAACTCTTTTGGTGCATGCAAAAAAACCTAAGATTAGAGAAGGTGGACAAAACTACTGTGTAAATGAACTAACAAGTGGGAAAGAGGAAACTTAACAGACAATTTTGATAGTACTGAAACACGTAAATGTCAACCCAAACAGTAACATCATGAGTCAATGCTCATGATGGCAAAAAATGTTCTAGTTACTTCAAATCACTTCCTAGCTATATATTGATATATTTATATATACATATATAGTCTCAAAAGTTGTTTTTCAGGGAGTGAAACTTGGTCTCTGGAGTCTTAATTAAGAGTTGTTTTACTATGGTAGCATCATGAAAAATAGTGCTAGAGGTTCATGTAGGAACTAATCTCCATTTAAATCAACAGATTTTAGCTTAAGCCAATTCCAAACAAAAAAAAAAAAGAACCAAGGAAATGATTGTTAGCAAGATGAAAAGCAAGACCCTACAGTGGCATAAACCAGTAAGTATTTGTGCTATGAAGGATCTCAAGGACACAAAATGCTATTTTGTGTGTGTATATTCAAGGCAATAAAACAACTACCCTTGCTTGTCTAAATCTAGACACACAGATGTATCTTGCAAGATAAGGAGAGACCATGGAAATAAGTCCACTGAAGAATTGGCACAGTTTTTTAACATGTCCTGCAGGGTTTCCCTAAGTGCAGGGCACATGCAATGAACAAGAAAATAGAAAAAGAAAACATTTAAAGAACAACAACTACCATTTTCTACAGCTTGTCTTCAGAGGCAGAATGAAAAATGAAGCAAAAAGAAAATGCAAGGATGCAGAGAGAACACTTTTGTAGTGGTAAGTTTAAGTATTATTTTCAGGAATTATGTGTGAGTTTTTACACTGAAGTTAAATATTGCTGAGTAACAACAGTGGTTGCTTTATTTTCAAGCTGAGATAAGAAGATTCTTGTAATACTCTAGAAGTCTTATAACAACTTCTGTTAGTCCTTGTTTAGTGATTGAGGAATTATTCTCAAATCTCAAGCCCTTTTGCTATTTTGTAGAGGGCTAAAACTGACAATTAAGAATTTTAGTCAGATACAAGGTTTTTATTTTGGATTTGTCTTCAAATACTGATATTAGAGAGGGCAGCGATCTATGGCCCTAAATATTTTTGCATATACTTTTCTGGTTTTAAGTTATTTAGACGTGTATGGTATTTCAATAGCACTACAAACAAAAATACTTGCGTAGGAAGAGAGTTTTTTATTATTTACAATTAAAAAGGCTATTTTCACTGTTTAATATACACACATTGTAACTGCTTGAGCCTGTAAGTGTCACTAAAGTTCAGACATTCAAATGTGCATTGTCTATGTCAAGGTCTTCATAGAAAATTAGTAAAGAAAGAAACCCCTTAAGAAGCAAGGACATGTGCTCCTAGCTAAAGCATTGTGCAGAAGAACTTGGAATTTTTGTGATTTCCTAAAATTCTGTAACAACTTCTGACTCGTAACTGGCCTATCTCAGTATTAAAATCTGTCTAAAACAGGAGCTGGGTTGCACAAACTACAGCTATATTGGGATTGTTGCTCTCTACCTGCTCTGAAAGAAGAGAATTTAGACACAGCAAAAGTTTCAAAACAATTGCTGCTTTTTTACTATTACTATGAAACAAACTGGCCTTCCAGAGAGTGCATTCACTGCAGCAGGAAGTTTATCATTGTCATTCTCATTTTTCAGCCAAGCATATGGAGTTTTTCCCTTTCTAGGTTAAGTCTTCCATGACAGATGCACACAAGAAGCCCGAGAGATCACTTGGAAAGCTGCACATAAAACCAAAACACAGACTGGAGGAAAGAATGCTCCCAAAGGTTTTTGTTTCAAGGGAACCAATTTACTGAAACGACAAAACTTTCCTATCCACATTTAAGTTGGCATACATCACTCATTGCCAATACTGGGATATAAGCAAGTGGGAAGAAAAATAAAAGCCTCCAGTGAAAATTAAACATCCAGAAACATGAAAAATAAGAATCACAACTTTCATGATTTTTGCAGTGGTTTCTTAGAGATACATGTAAGAAGGACAGAGAACCATCCAGTGTGAAAAGTAAGAAAGATGAGAGAAAGCCACAATCAGTGTTTGATGCACAGCTTCTGTCAACAGAAATCTGCTTGCACATATGGAGCCCAAATGATGCTCCAACACGTGTGTAATTAAATATTATTCCAGATCTTCAAAGATAAATTCCAGGATGTATTTGAGAACACAGATTTCCACTCCTGACACAACATTTTTTAGATGAGGTTTGTTTCTCCTCAAGGTGAGCAAAGCATTCAGAAAGCAGGGTGTTTCTTTGCTGTGTTTCCAGAGACAGAAGGTACAAGATTCTTAATGAAAGGACCTAGGGAAGCACAGAGGCACCTGGAAAGCTTTCTCCAGGCACCGTGAAAGATTTCCACTCCTTCCCCCACCCTACAGGAGGCTTCTCTTTCTCACCTTTGGCATTCACACAAACCTGCAAGTTAAAGAACTCATTTGTCACTGTATTTGCTTAACTAGATAGCATGTTGCAACATGCATTTTAAGTCCACAGCATTCTGAATTTATATGTTTTCTCCTCCAACAGGTATTACAATCTTTTCACCTTTTCCATACAGCAAACTGTAATGTAGTTACTGAACCATTTGCAGTACTCAGAGATACCCAATATTAATTGCTCAACCAGCCAGCATTGACACACTGGATTTAACATGCCACATTGCATTACTGATTATATTTCTAATCTTACTAAATCAATCTGGGGCGAAGACACCTGCAGTTTAGCTGAAGTATTTTGTAAACACCTGCTTCCTTAACTATTGTAGTACCACTAGTTTGGATGGAAGCAAACACCTCATACCTTGAACATTTTGGTGCCTGACTGCACACTTCATAAATATTTATTTCATTAACTCTTCTTCACTCTTAAGAAAAAAACCCCTACATTTTATTGGAAAGAATAGTTTTACTAGCATTGCGTATAGTGAATTAATTTGTTCTGTACCAAAGTTGCTTCAATTCTTTTTGAGAAAATCAACACAATATTTTCTGAGTTTTCTCCTAATACAAAGAAAGAGAACATGTATGAGTACAGGCATGCTTAAATCCAGTGCCACCATTGTCTTATGTTCTCCAGATTTTAAATCAGAAAATATGATATTAGATACACCATTATGGAAGAAGGGGAGTATACATCCAACAGTCCCCTTAAACTTTATGTAACAAAACATTTAACCACAAAAGTAGAAGACAATACTAAGCTAAAATTTCTATAATTTTCAAGTGTTACATGGGGTTTTTTTCACCATGAGACTATTGCAACTGCTATACAGAACTCGTCAGACCACATTACAAAATTTTTACTCTAAAGTAAGAACTATTTTGCAAAGAAATTAAAGGAATGAATGTGGTAAAGAACAGACAGCACAAACAGCTTTGGAATTTTGGATAAAGCTAAGAATGTTCAACTTTTAAGATGACTACATGAAACTGTAACTTGCTGATTAAATTAGACTAACAACTGAACTTTCTTGTAGCAACTGTGCCTAGGAAATAACAACAGTTTTATTTTACAGCTTATGGACCAGAAGAAAGTACCACTAACTCTTACAATTTCTGTGCTTTAATAGCACAATGTGCCTCCTATGTCTGTGATTTGTCCTTGCCTACCTCATTAAGCTCTAAAGAGCAATGAAATAAGTCAACTGATTCCAGACTACTTCCTGACAATTAATAACTGAAATAAGCACAGAGCTATCTTTAGTAAATTCGCTGTTACCCTAAAAAATTTAGGAGAGTAAAAGAACAGAGATGAAATACAACCCAGCTGCATGAGCCACAGCTCACCACCTGACAAACTTGCAGAACAGCAATTAAAATACTAGTCTGAGTTGTAAAAGTTATTTCTCTTACAGTTAGGAACCATCTTGATTTCATTTTCTTGTGTTATAATACATCTTACAGACGGAAAAACAACGCATATTACCCTTTGTAATAAATCTATAAAAGCATTTATGCTCCAAATTTCAGCACTGTGATAAATACTGTGGATATAAGATGATGCCAGATCATTAAATTTCCCTGACACGCATTCTGTAGATGAGAAAATGAGAGAGTTTTTCCTGAGATTACTTACCCATGAAGTTCAGATAGCTCTCTCCTCCGAGTGCATGAGTAATGAGACGAATCATTTTATGAAGCTGTATCCCACGATCAATAACTGGCGTCAGAGGCATGAGCACACTCATATTTGTGTACATCTCTGCATCCATCAGGCGAAAAGCCAGTGTCTTATCACCAACCAGTGCCTAGAAAAGTTAAAAAAACACTGAAGAAAACCCTTGGGTAGAATAGAAGTGTTTCTAAATGTTGTTTTTTTTTAAAGCAGGTGGTCTGTATCGTAGGGGGAGGACTTGCAAGATTGCAGAGGAGCCAAGGACGTGGCTCAGTGGGCATGTTACAGTCCCTGTTCCTGAAGGAAACATCCTGTCACTGCCCATGATCATCAGGTCATGGTGACCCTACATTCTGATCACTGCATCTGTGCATCGTGTGATGTGCAATATAGATCTGGTCTGCTGACAAAAACTGAAAGATGTAAACTGAGGCAGGGACATCCATGAGCTGAGCCTGGACTGGCGTCAGCCCCAACTGTCTGTTTTCCCCTTGCCATCCTCCCCCTGGTTACTGAGGCTCCTGGACTGATGGGATTGAGTGTACATCATAATGGACCGGCCACTGTCTAACCCCTGGTCCTACATTTCACCTGACGGGACCAAACTGCGTAATTACTTCTAAGAACTTTTTCACCTACAGATATCAAATGTGAAACATCAGCATCAACTCAGTAAGTAAAAAGTGACCATTTGGGATTTTCACAGGAAACACAGAAAATAAGAAAGCAAATGTCTGAAGTAAAAGTTCCTGGAATGTAAAAATAAATGGGTATTAACAAAACTCTGATTTAGACATGCAAAGTGAGTATGAGGCATTCATTTACATGCAGCCAAGAGTGTGATTGGTTTTCTGTGATTTCGCACAAAAGAAAAAACTGAATTACTAACTTGCTAGTGCTACTTTAGAAAGGCCACAAAATGCTATTCAATATATTAGCAGGCAGGTAGTTGAAAACATTTTGGAGCATTTATATTTAAATAGCTGATTTTTGTTCAGTTAGACCAATTCTTGTTTTTGCTCTTGAATGAAAACTTACTAAATTCCAGAGATACAGATGAATTGTAAACAGGTCTAGCTGAAAAGCACCATCATCCTTTTGTTTTCCAACTGACAATATAACAGCATAGATGGATTATTCCCTTAAATAAAAAATAGTCTATTTAAAGGAAAAAAAATTCCCTATGCGACAACGACAAGACTGAAGAGTGCAATGAACAACTATTTTCTGGACTCAGAATGTGGCATTTGTTAGTGCCATTTAATATCCCCTAATCTTTCCATTGGAAGAGAAGCTAAGTGTTCTCTATTCATGTTTTCTGTGGCAGCTGGGATTTTATAAATGGATATATTTCCCCCTTCAACGATCTCTTTGCGACCCCAAAGAATCTTACTCCGTTCAGTTTTTTCCTCATGAAAATCAATCCACACCTGCCATTCCTCTCTCACAGCATTTTTCCCAGTTATGCTGTATATCCTTTAAGACACCAGACCAAACCTGCCTCCAACATCCAAGATGCACACAAACCATGAGAGACTGCAGTGGCATACTGATTGTGCTCTTTGCTCCATTCCACTCATAATAATTCCAGGACTGCATCTGTTTTTTTGACAGCTATTAGTTTTGGAGTTGCTATTTTCACACTCTTCTTATAACCAGGAGGCCTTGTATTCTGACTGACAACAGTCAGCTCCCAGCCCATTACAACATATAAGAAACCAGGATTGTACCCTCACGTGCATCACTTCAGGCATATTCAGACTGAATTTTATCTACAACTGCCTTTTTGTTTCTCTATCCTACTTTTCACATATCAGCCTGATGTACGTCTGTAATCATTGTTTTATCTTAATTAAAAATAATGAGATTTTTTCCCAAAGTATGACATTCTAAACTGAAAATGCATAGTGATATGGAAAACAACTCAATTGCTAAAAATCAGCATGAAATAAAAGAACAGCAACAGTAATGTTATATGTCATGCTTTAGGGTGAAGAATCAGCTTTGATGAAAGCAGCTTATCATAGAAAAATATACATTTCCAAGTAATTTCTGAAGTTCTTTACCAGGATCATACATTAAATGAACACTGTAACAGACTCTGAGATTAGAATGTAAATAGGTACACAAAATGGATATAATGAATGGCAAACTCGGAACACACTTTTAAAAATACACAACTTGTTTTGGACACTTCTGTTGACATTTATCATAGAAAGTACAGGAATTAGAATATCAACCTCTACTATGTAAAGGAAAGAGCTGAAGATAAGTTACTTAAATAAAATATCCATTTTCTAATAAAACGTTTAAAATTCCTAATTTTACAATTCCCAAATTACGTGTTTTCTGACTCTTCAGAAACAAGGGTTAAAAAGATTGTTGGAGATGAGTGTTATCCAAACTCATCATTACTTTTTCATTTTTCCATACACAGAGCTATTACAATTGCTGTGGTTTGAACCAAACTATTACAGAATATTTCATTTAGGTCTCAAAAGAGGATGTTTGGAATCGAAGTCGCAAACAAATTCCTTAAACTGGGATATTGTTTATCCTTATCATAAGCAGTGTTCCACCTTACTTAATGGAAACAGGATTTTCAAAAGCATGGGTTATACACCTTTGACTCATTTCTCAAAAACAAAACAAAACTGAAAACCAACATTACCCATGCACTCTGGGAAGGAGTCCTTTATGAAAGTGAAGGATTTTTATCATAAAATAAAAACACAGCAAAACCAAAAAACAACCCCCAAAAAACAACAAATAAAGAAACAAACCAATAAAACAAAAGAAACCCAAAACAAAAACAAACAAACAAACAAAAAGGTAAAAAAATTGAGCAGTAGTCCAAATCTACCTATTTCTGAAATTTTTGCCATCCTTCTCAACTCCTGTCTCATCTCTAAAAAATAAACCCCACCAAGCCTCTAAACAAGATCTTTTACTTGCTTATGAACAAACAAGCAGCTGAAAATACCTGGTCGTGACTCTCTGCATAAGCAATGTATTTTTCTTCATACCGTCTGTTTGTTAATGTATGCACAATATTGCCCATATTCCAGTCTTCATCTTTCAGCTCCTTAATTATCTACAGAAATAAAAGAAAGATCACTGAAAAGTTATTGCTGTTTTAACTAAAGGCACATAACATTATCCTGATACAGAAATTTCTAATGGATTGTGAACTGTATTCTCATGTTCACAAGTTTTGAAGTGATGAGCTTTCTCTGATAATCTTAAGAGTTTTTTTTTTTCTTTTCAATTTTATCACATAATGATAATAAACTAGAATACTTTGTTTCTCCTCTACCTCCCTGGGGAAGCACGGACACCAGGATTTGCCATTTATCCTGTGAATCCTCTGATACCATGGATAATGTGACTGATAGGACCTGCAAGAGAGCACTGCACCAAAACCAAGGAAGAAAAATGTGGGCATACACGTCCCTGGTTCACAATATCAGGAGATGCTACCCTGGCATGTGGGAGCTTCCAACTAAAGTTTAACCACTGGGCAGTGTGGTGCCACCTCCTGATTTTTAGCAATTGAAATTAAATCCCATTAATAGGAATTTTCTGCCTCATATCACATTATTTCCTTCCTCTGCTAAATCTAGCTCAATTTCATTGTTAGTTTTTTCTTTTTTTTCTACACCACTTTGTAGACCTCCATTGATCACCACGACTCAAATGCATATATGCAAATATATAGACATAAAAATGGAAGTGATAAAAAGGCAATAGCACCAAGATGGCTAATATCACGCCGTAAAATTTAACATTACAATTGTAACTGCCCATATACTCCTAAACAGTCTTTTTTTTTCCCTTTTCTTTGTTGTTTTTTTTCTTTAAAAGTCCATAAATTCTGGCTCTGAACTCATCAAGGACCCTCAGCAGCATCATATTACATACTACATCTATCTTTAATCTGAACCAGTACAGCCATTGCTGTGACAAACAGTTTATCTTTCTTACTTTTACAGGTCCCTCAGAATTCTTTCATGGAATCTTTTGGAGCTTCTCCAGTTTTCAAACTGATTTTAGCAAGTTTCCTAGAAAACTTACTATTTACAGGTATGTACTTAAAAACTGGAGAGAAATGAGAGCAAGCAGTCTAGGAGAGTTTGATAACAGCTGATAAACTGTTTATAAACTTCTCCCTTCCGATCATCTCAGCTTTATTCTTCCCTTCAAGAATTGTGGTAACAAACTCTGGCATCACCTCTAACTCCACATCTCTACTGTGGTCATTTATTTGCAGTTTCCTTAGCAAGAAGCTTCCTGCCTGCCTCACTCCAAATTCTTGTACAATGCCAATCATAACTGATTTGCACCCAACATTCCATCAGTGTCCCATGTCAAGTACATGTTTAAGCTGTAAAAAGTGACATTTCCTCCAGTTAAACAGAATTTACTGCAGCACTATTATGTTTCCTATCCAAGTACTGTGAATTAAATTAAGCAGACCATATCAGAGATTGCTAAATAAGATTATCAACTTTTTGCACTTGTAAAATTCTACAGTCTTTTTCCCCATGTAACATGAACTTGGCCACTTGAATTTTGCCTACCTAGGAAATTGCTCATCTTGCCTGCCCTAAAATATGGTAAGCAACAAAACAAAAACCAAAAAACAAACTAACAAAACTCGAAGAAACCCACAAAACATCACAATTAGGTATTTTTTGTTAAAAAAATATGAGCCCTTGCTGCATTCCAGGACCTAAATATCTAAATTACACGTTCCAAGTTTTAATGATGCTGTCTCTGTTGGAAAACCTGTCAAATTTATCTTCTGAAAAGAGGTTTGAAATCTGTTTTTCAATTGGCCCTCTACCTCCTAGTTACAAAACTGAAAGATGCTGAATGTAAGTTAATTTTTTTAAATTATTTTTAGCTACTCACTATATTTATTGAAGCATTAATGGTCATAAAAAACATTTATTGTTTTCAGATCATCATGACAGTCCAAGGGATTTGGGTGTAATCTTCTAAGTGAAAAACATTCTCTAAAGCTTCAGTAGAAGCCTTTTCAGATCACTTAGGGTTTTATGTCTTTTCTTGTGGCTCTCTATATTAAGGAAAAGGTGATATAAATCCTTATTGTAGTCAGAATTTATTAATATATTATTGTTCTTCAGCATTTACAGATTTTTATTATTCTTTTTGTAACCCCCCTGTACCAATTGCAAGTGTTTGTGCAATTCACTTAGGTCTACTTTGCTTGAACTTTCAGGTCTATCTATATTCAATGCCAATTTCTATGCCCAGTGTCAGAAGGGTTTATTGCATGTTTTTGGAGTGATTCTTTATTGGGTTTTTTTATATTTATATGCATATGGTTTACTTTTTATCTACCTGTTCACATTCAATATAGATTATACATTCTACAGCTGTTGCAAGACACAGGTCATTTCAAAGAAATTGAGCTTATGTGTATTGTATGAAGAAAACAATTATCAGCTGGAATGCAAATCCCAGCTCCTGAACTTCCTCACCTGAAAGCTACATAACATCTGACAGCTCTCATTTCAGCCTCTAATACCTGTGCTCAAGCCTGTCAGAATTTATTTCAATATCACATTAACACAAGAGAAAGCAAAATTTGTCAGAAGGATTCAGAAGTGTTCACGTGTATGCTCTGACAGAGAAACACCCCACTTCGAAGAGCACAATGTATTTTTTTAGGAAGTTCTCACCTGTATCCACTTATCTGGAATGGCCATGGCAAGTCGATAATCAAAACCCCCTCCTCCCTCTGCGACAGGCCGACAGAGAGCTGGCATTCCAGAGACATCCTGAAACAGGAAAAACACCCCACAGCATAATTTCCACAGCACTGCAAATATTGCTACATATTTTCCACCCTATAGCAATACTGATATACAAACACTCTATAAACAGCTTCACAGATTGACCTGGTTAAGGGAGAAAAGAATAAATTTAAATCAGCTATTACTACACCCAGATGTGCTGTTTGGATGTAAGAGTTACAAAGAAAAGCATTATTACTTTTCTCATCAAATACTCTACCTCAAAATATTTTAATAGAGTAGATATTTGAATGGGAAGAGACCTCAGTAGATGCAGAGTTTGAAATAATTAGCTCTCTTGAGCTCCAAGTAATCAATAGAAAGTACAAAGTAGTCAACAAAAGACAAATTAAAAGTTCATTTTGTTTATTGATATTTTACATAAGGAATGACATTAAAAAATGCTAAATATAAAGTACACTAAGGAAGAAAAATACAATCTCTACTCTTTTCTCAAAACCAAACCTATTGATCCAGCTAGTCCTGGAAAGTGACATGCTCTTACTGCATAATTTTCCAGTTTCATATTGATGGAAGCTGACTACTCTTAAATTTGTAATTCCAGTTCTCAAAATATTTATTTCACCATGTTGTTAGGCAATTTAATCACAGCATTCTTTTCTAAAGTTATCTGGACAGAAAATGCAAGTCTCCAATAACTGCAAAATATCCATCAGTACTCAATTTTAGTAACTTTTGTGGGGGAGCGGCTTCTCACTGACAGCGGTTATGGATTAACAAACACCTCTTGCTTCTACACAAGAGAATTTATGGAATTAATACTGACTAGAACCAGGGCTTAATTAGGAAGCTCATTTTGATTTTCTGGATTCAATCCAGTTTTCAATCCAATTGCTGCACTAGAACAGTGAAAAAGATATTTACATCTGAAGTCATACACATATACACATACAGGCATTCACAGACACTGACATAAGGGAGGAGATCAACCAGAACACCATGAAGCTCATGGATGGCATCCCAGGGGTGGAAGGCAGGGCTGCCATCCAGAGAGACTGGCTGGAGGAATCAATCAACAGAAATGTCACCACAGAATGCCACCAAGTTAATCCCGACTCTGGGATGGGCCACCTCCTGCATCCATACAGGCTGGACCAGCCAGGCTGGGGAGCAGCTCTGCTGGGAAGGAAGGGCCTGGGGCTGTGGGCCAGCAGCAAGCTGAGCATGAGCCAGCAGCCTGGCCTGGCAGCAAGGATGGCCAGCACATCCCAGGCTCTGTGAACAGCAAAGCCAGGAAATCAAAGGAGGGCATTATCCCCCTTCAGTCAGCAGCCATTGGATCACACAGAAAACTGCATCCACATTCCACACGCTGTAAAAAACAAACAGTGAAGTGGAAATTCTTTACAAACTTTTAGATGTGATAAAAAGTTCAATAACTCTCCTAAATCAGTCAGAAAGGATAGACACAGACTACTGGTCTCTAGGTTATACAGGACATGACGATATGAAACAAAAGCCTTTTTCTGTGATGCCGTGATGCCTACCTGGACAAGGTCCAAGTCTGAGATTTAAGCAGCTCTCATCTACATTAGTGACAATATTGAAAGCCAGATTTTTGGGAAGTAAAATTCCAAATTTAACAGTATTTATATCTACAAATTTCAACTGGACACCAAAACAAATAAAATCATAATTAGTTTGTTTAGTAGACCTTCCATCAAATGTACTTCTACCAGGAAACTTCCTAGCCTGGTACAGGCTGGTACAGACTACAAACCCTGTCTGATCTTCCACATAGGAGGCAATGAAGTGGCAACACATGATCCAAGGGGGATCAGTAAGGACTTCAGGGCCTTGGGACAGTTGGTAAGGGAAACTGAGGCAGAAGCCCTATTCTCTCTAACTCTAGTTGAAGGCAGCAACGTTGAAAGAAATGGATGGACTGAGTCTATTCATACATTGCTCCATGGCTAGTGTCACTGCCAAAATTTTGGAGTTTTTGACACTGGAATGGCCACAGCACCAGGCATGCTGGCCTCAGACAGAAATCACATTTCTCAGTGATGTGTGTATTGGAATCAGTTTAAGTGGGGCAGTGGGAGTCTCATGAGGTTTAACAAGACAAGTCCACGGGGCTGCACCTGGGTCAGGGCAAACCCTGTTATCAATCCAGGCTGGGGATGAACAGATCCAGAGCAGCCCTGGGGAGAAGGACTTGGGGGTGCTGGTGAGTGAGAGGCTGGACATGACCTGTCAGTGTGCTCTCGCAGCCCATAAATCCAAATCTGTCCTGGGCTGTATCCAAAGCGGACAGCAGAGCAGGGAGGGGATTCTGCCCCTCTGCCCCGCTCTGCTGAGACCCCACCTGCAGTGCTGCATCCAGCTCTGGGGTCCCAGCACAGGAAGGACAGGGACCTGTTGGAGCCAGTCCAGAGGAGAGCCATGAAGATGATAAGAGGGATGGAGCATCTCTGCTATGAGGAAAAGATGAGACAATTGGGATTGTTCAGCCTGGGGGAAGAAAAGGCTTTGTGGTGACTTAATTGTGGCCTTGCAGTACCTTAAGGGAGCCCACAAGAGTGACAGAGAGGACTTTTTGCAAGCGTATGCAGTGATGGGACAAGGGGGAATGGCTTGAAATAGAGAGTAGGTTTAGATTAAATGTTAGCAAGAAATTCTTTACTGTGAGGGTGGTGAGGCACTGGCACAGGCTGCCCTGTGAGAAATTGTGGCTGCCCCATCCCTGGAAGTGTTCAAGGCCAGGTTGGATGGGACTCTCAGCAATCTGGCCTCATGGAAGGTGTTCCCTGTTCACAGCAGGGAGTTGGAACTTGATGGTCTTTAAGGTCTCTTCCAACCCAGGCCATTCTATGATGCTATGATTAAACAGCTAATTTCTAAGCATTTGTTCAGGCCAGGTTGGAAAAGAGCTGCATGTCAAAATAGAAACCACAGTGTACGGTTTCTTTGCTTGTTTGAATTTATAATACTTGAGGCATGACATAATTTTACTTTAAATTTTTTCTTGCCATTATAAAGAACTTTAATCACCGCTTTATTTAGAAGACCAAAATGAAAAATAAGCATATACTCAGTGACACCTAAAAAATTAGCAATTACTAAGACAGTGAATATACAGAATATTAAAAAGCTGTAAAAATCATCAATTAATTACATTAATTAAGGAATATATTATAATTAGTTATGGCTAGAGAAAAACATTTTTCTCACATGGCACTGATTCTATAGGCAAGCAGACATTCTTCATTGCCTTTTGTAATTTTTAATCATGTCAATAGTTTCTCCTTCTGAAATTCTCCTTTAACCATGCAGCACATTGATCAATTCTATGATTCATGTAGCAACTTCCCGAGGCAGAAAATTATGTATTGAAAAAGAAGCAGCTCTCAACTTAAGCAAGAGAAACTGAAGACACATCTTATTAAAGAAAAAAAGAACTCTTAGGCCAGGTAATACAAGACAACTAAACTCAGAATTTCTGTGGTAGAAATGCTTAAAACCTAGGACTACCTAGAAAATTAACTGATTTAATTTCAAATAAGCCTACAGCTCAATGAAACCACCTCAAGTTTGCTACTGATTGCTCCCCGGATGCTGTTTTGGTAGCTTGTCATTTAGCTCTTAACAGTGGTTGTCTATAATAGAAAAGTTTACCATAAGTAAGAAATTAGTTTAAGCAGTATTTTGTTTCCTAAAGATAAAGAGAGAACTCTTAAGCAACACAAAATCTTTTATTAGAAATCCGTATAGTCCCTAATGATATCAGATAGATCCAACTTTTTCTTTTAAACATAATAACAGAAAAAAATCCTCAATGTTTAAATGATTTTTCTTTTGGATAATAACAAAATATCAGTGAAAATATTCCTGGAATTTTGAAAGCTCTGCTTTTTCATACTCTTAGAAGCTCCATGTGCCAGAAACATTTTTCAGTCAAAAAAATTGATCTCAATCAACTCAAGTAATACAGTCTATTTACTTCTTCAGAAACCTGGAGAAACTTAATAATAAATTTAAATTAGCCTACATATTCCACATTTATAAGTTTATTGCATTTAATTTGAAGGGTAATTGTCAGATATATCAATATAATTCAAAATATGCAAAACATCATTAGGGCTGTTAATCTTTAGTACCACAGAGCACTACTGCCAAATGGCTATCATGCACAAGCAATAAACTGATAAAAACAATTCTCATTACAAGTTCAAGGTGATGAAGGGAAAAACAAGAAAAAGAAATCGCCACATTAATTAATAATCTATTAATGCAGAGAAAATTCCCAAAGTGCATATTCAGGTTGTTTTTCCCCACCAGGCAAAGTCTGTCCACTAATTAATATTTTTCAGCTCATGTCACTGCTTGAGTACCTGAAGTGTGACTTGGTAATTAACAGGAAATTCACATCCTAAAGCAAACTAATCAATATTAATGTCACTGAGGATGGCAAAATGATCTTACCTCTGCTATGGTTATGCATTCTGGGTGCAAGGAATTAATCATGTGATTGGCCAGCATCAGGTAACACAAAGCATCTTCATCCACATGCAGGCCAAAATACTCATTGTAATCTCCACTGAACCCTGTGCCTAATTAGACAAGAAGTTTTAAAAGCCACAGTCGAGATTTTTTTAGAAAACACAGGTATTTTACCCAATATTTCATTTCATAAGCACAAAATGTATTAATGATTTTCCATCTATCCTCATAGCAACAAAGCAAGATATTAGCAAATCTGGAATTTTTTGATAATTCACAGAATCTCCTGAGCTGGAAAAGACCCATCAGGATCACTGAGTCCAACTCCTGGCCTATCACAGGACCATCCCCAAGAATCACATCTTGTATTAGCTGGGTGTTTTAGGAATCTTTTGAACCTGTTTGTGCCAGCTGTGCTGTGCTCCCATCCTACCATCCGCTGTGGCATTCCAGTCACAGGACTCATCCCACCAGTTTTGCTTATGCCAGTGATGTCAAATCCCTGGGACTGGGCCAAAGCTTCGAGCTCATCTTGTTCCTCCTCATGCTGCGTGTGTTGGTACAGAAACACTTCCAGCGTGGTTCGTTGTAGCCGACAACTCGTGGAGCAGATTGACAGATCTCCCTAGTGCTTATGTCCTCAAGTGTTGGGTGTGCCATCCCACTGCTCATCACTGGCAAGCCTGGTTTTGTCCCTTTCTCCTTCCCATCTTGTTTCAAGCTCTATCGATGCGCCCTGCTAGCTCCTGTGCTAACCCCCGTTTTTCCCTCTGAGAAACAGTGAACTTTACAGCAACAGAGCTGCACCAGGACTGCTGAGATCAGAGCTGGTAAGTTGCTTACCGATGCCGTGGTGGTGATACAACATAGACGTAACACCATCGAATCGGAATCCATCGAAGCGATAGTCTTCAATCCACATCCTCAGATTAGAGAGCAGGAATCTCAAGACTTCCCAGCTGAAATAAACATCAGCATAGTTTATTAAGCTTTAAAAACCTTGGGATCAACTAGAGTTCCTGATACCATGTTCCCCACTTGCATATATGGTACTTGTACTGTACATTTTACCATTTTAATGCCTTCTTCCCAGTTTTTCATTAATCTCTCCCTGAAAAGTTTATCTTTAAATCTTTGCCTTTTTACTGCACAAAATCTTAAGACTGGAGATAGGAGGTTAGTAAAAACTGTCAACTATCTACATAGACATCTAACAGGGTAGTGTCTGAACATATGTACTATATTTTACTACCCATACTTGCTGGTGTAATTTTCCTTTCCCTCTCTAAAGATGGTTACACTCTGTGGGAAAAGTTGTAATAGAAATGGAAATAAAATTATAATAGGTAAGATATTCTCCCCAAGATTTTATGGATTTACATCATATTTTAGGCATAACTGCTGTCGAAAAGCTGCCTTTCCCAATTAATTACAAATCACGTGTCGCCGGTAGAGTACCAAATCACCTACTATGTGGCAAATTTAAACATTTGAAAAGTAAACCAAGGGGAAGTTGAGGAGGTATATTTTGAAATTCAGAACAACAGGAATAGGGTATAGCAGACACACATACATAAAGTATGGAGATGAAATCAATATATATATGAGGTTCCAAAGCAAGCAAGCACATGGAAACATTCATGAACAGAATCTGATATTAAGGAATACAATAGTTTCATAAACAGTTTTCCTACTATTCATCATCTCCTCTTCCAGGACACTGGTCTCTGTAGCTTCAAAAGACCCCCACATCTTGTTTCTACTGTTCACCCTCCATGGCACAGCCCTCTCTGACACCTTCAGGTGCATCTCCTGCAAGCCACAGCTCTGAGGAGCTCGCCCATCTCAATCAGCCAGCACATGAGGTAGTGGAACTGGTTTTGCCCATGTCTTCAACACTTGCCAATGTGATGATTTCTCTCTAACCAATTTCCCAAGACAGCATAACTACGACCCAGCTTCCTCCCAAGTTTCTGTTCAGAGAAGAGCACCAGGCACACAGCAGCATGCACGGTCTCTCCAGCCACCCTCTGGCGCTGGACAGAAGGGGTAACCTCGCACAAACCACATCACAATTTACCCATGCATATGGCAGGCATAAGGCATTGAAGTGCATCCTTCCTACATTTCGCTTTACAGACATCACAAAGAGTAAATTTAGGAAGAAATTATGACACAAGGAATAAACTCCATTTTGACAAAACAAATATCACCACCTTCCTTCCTCCAAAAAACTTTCTCATATGAAGGATGCTTTAAGTCTTGAGTAGGTGGTATTACAGGAAAAGATGGGAGGCTATGGACACATTATAAAGTCAAATCCTGATCTCACTAAATAGCCAATTCTTATTTGCTTCCATAGAGTTATAATATTTCTCCTTCTTTTTGCATGCACCACACAGAGATACACACTTGTGCATATAAAGACAGAAATATTACCAAATCAAATTCTCCAATTTTAGGAAATGTGAATCAGCTCACTGTGAAGTCCCTCAGTTCAACACCTTTCCTGGGCATGCATTACATGACAAGATTTTTAGTTTTTTGTTCCATCTCTACACTTCCCTGCTTCAAATCATCCAATTCACAAGTTAACGCTACACTAGGAAGATCTTAGGAGCTTGTCTCAAGAACCTTTCATATATTTATTATTTCTCAGGTGAGATGGTTTGCAGCAAATGAACAAGATTGAGAATGCTCTGATACTGAAAGGGATAGAAAAGTATCAAAAGTCCTATAAACTGGCAAACTGGTCACAAAAAAGCAATTTTGTACAAATGTTTGCTGTATCTCTTTCTGACTCAGTATGAAATTCACAGAAAGCTATTTCCTGTAAGTCAAACACTGTGAGAAAAGAGCACAGTATTTTAGCTAATAAAAATAGTATCTCTCACAGAATTAAGCTAATGCATGTACAAAGAGAACATTAATTACTACAAGCACTACCCAGACATAAAAGTTATTTCTTCTCATTACAAACTGCTTGACTTTATAACCTTAAAGTCCTTAAGATGGTGAAGAGGATTTGTACATTTGTAAAACATACATAGGAGTCTCAAAATGGATAACAAATGTAATTTTTTCCACCATTGCTGGCCCTGAAGATTGATCTTTGGGAAAAGATGGAGAACCAGTATGAAAATAATCTGTAATGACTCTCAGATGAAAAAGTGACTACAATAAGAACAAACAAGATGAATTTGTTGCACCAAACTATTAGTCAGAAAATTGATGAGATCAAAAACCTGAGTAGGAGCAGCAGATGTTTTCCAAGCATCTGATTGCACATGGGAGAGAAGATCATAAATAAATAAATATATAACCAATCATATTAACTCTGATTTTAGTCTAAAACTGGAAAAATTCAGCTTTAGGACAATTTTTAGGAAGTATATGAAGTACTAGTAACCATACTGACTTTTAGAGAGATAACTACACAGCTCCAAAACACGAGCCAGAATAACAGAGTTTTTGAAACATGCAAATCACACAAACCATACAGAGGTTCATTTTTTCATCCAAGTCAATTCGTTCATAGCAAATTAGACATAGAGGCATTAGACACAGAAGTTGACAGACATAACAAATAACTTTGCAGAAAGCCAGCAGAGGCCAAAACGGAAGTGGCATAATTGAGATACATCCACCACAGAAGCAATAATTCAGGAGCATTTCTAAAACAGTACATTCTTGTATTTTACAAACAGATATGGAAACAGGATCGCATTCATTAAGAATGTAATTTCTTCTAGAAAAAAGCCATATCTTGAGTTATATCCTAAAAATCTCACATTTTTGCATATTACAAAATTGAGAAAGTTCTTCCATTGCATGCATGATCAAAGAGAGGAAGGTTATGCTGTTATACCATCATTAAGGAACACAATCATTTACAGTGTAAGAAATCTAAGTAATGCAGAATTCATTCAGACATTCAAAACAAAAAAGGTCTTTGCAGGGAAGTATTGCTGTATTTTTTTTTTTCCTAAGCCTTGGTACCCACAGCTCACTTATTAAAAACTGATTTCTTGTTTGAAAAAGTGAAATAAGCACATCTACCTAGATGACCTGGTTTCATAAGGTGATGAGAAATTTAACAACTTTCCTATACTAGGTCAGCAGAAAACCTGTGAAATTGCTTACAGGACACACTTGTTATTTACTTTTTTCCTCTATACTAATAAAAAAAGCAAAATAATGATTCACCATAAGCATTTTAAATTCTAATCCATGATGAGCATGAAATATTTAGATGCAAGCAATGCATTTAAACCAGTTAATTTTGTCACTATGGACAAAAAAAATATTGGTTGTGTCTAATACAGTTTGAAGATGTAATTCTTGAACCATATTAATGTTGACCTTCAGGAATTGCATTTATTACTATGTATTAGAGAACTGCTGACCTTATAAGAATCTAGACTTTTATGATGATATACCTGCTTCAGTTCTTAGTGCTTAATTAACTTAAGCCATAGTAGCACTGAATTGCTAAAATATTATTTCTCAAACTACCCCCAAACATATCAACAGCTGACTGGCTTAAATTCAATCAAAAGATTGCTAAACAAAGAAATTAGCATTCAGTCTAATGAATACATTGCTAACTATAATGCTAACTTTCAGTGAATCTGGTACAAGTTATTTTATAGCCTAAACATCTAGATCTGATACAGAGATATTTGTTTTTTCACCACTGCTTATGAGCATAGAGCAGTTTCCCTGTTACTTAGATGCACTTCGTTTGATTAAAGTTACACAAAAGGGTAACCAGTCTTATGCTATTTGGAAAATAACAACAGCAACAATAAATCCCTTCGTATTTCAACCTCCTTAATTTATCACAAGTAATTCCCCTCTGTCATCTACGTAATATCATTGCCAAGATCCCCAGTCCTCTTTAGCCACAAGGGGTTGAGAAGCTGAAGCAGTGCTGCAGTGCCTGTTTAAACCAAGGGACAATCCTGACTCACATCCCTACACTGCTCTCAACACCCGCACTCCCATTATTCCGAACAGCATTCCATGGCAACATGCTCATCTCTATCAGTCAACAGAACGTGATAAAGTCCTAAACAGACCAAAAGAAATTTTGTTTGACAATCCAAACTGCATTATGTCTCCAAAATGGACTGTGCAGACAACAAACAAAAGAGCTGTCCTCTTGGGGCATATGATAACCTGGGAGCAGAAGGGGTCAGCAGCAACATGCCATTTCCCCTATATCAGTCCCCAAAAGAGACAGAAGCAGTGAATTAACTTCTAAATCCAGGAAGAGGGTTTTATTTCTAGGCAGAGAAATTGAGAATTTATTGATGCCAGCATAATTACAAAGCCAATAATATTACATAATTACAGACTATATCAAAGAAGTTACTGAAAGATTTAATTTCCCCTCTAACAGTTAAAAATAATAGATACTTTTATCAATAGTTGTGGCAGAAGATAACTTTGCTTAAGCCTTAACATCCCATTCCCTGAATCAAAATGAAAGAGCTCAAAAGTATTTGAGAATTTCAAGTCCAGCCTTCAAGAAAAGAAGTCCTTAATTATTTAAGTAGTAATGAAAATGTCATGAGAAATCAAAGTGAAAGAACTGTTTTCAAATTTGGAAGCATTTGTTCAGTAAAGATCTGAAGTTCTTTCACAAACTAAACCATACTGATTTCTCTTAGGCAGAAGTTAGTAGTGGTAAATTAATTGGATGCAGGGTTGCACAATTATTTCTGTGCCTTTTTGTGGGCAAAACTCCAATTCTTCATAAACCACAGACAAGTACACATATTATATGCATAATACATAGAATCACAGAATGGGTTAGGTAGGACAAGATCTCCAAGATCACTGAGCACAAACATTAACAGCACCACATTCACTACTAAACCGTGTCCCTATATGTGCCACATATATAACACATTTTTAACATTGCCAGGGATGGTTCTTCCACCATTTCCCTGGGCAGCCTGTTGCACATGCTCACCCTTTCAGTGAAGACATTTTTCCTGATATATAATCTAAACCTCCGCTGGTGCAATGTGAGGCCATTTCCTCTCATTCTGTCACTTGCTACCTGGGAGAAGAGACCAACCGCACCACGCTACACCCTCCTGTCAGGAAGTTGTAGAGAGCAGGAAGGTCTCCTCTGAACCTCCTTTTCTCCAAACTAAAGAGTCTGAGTTCCTTCAGCTATTTCCCATAAGAGAAGCAGTTTTGCTTTATATGTATATGTATATATATATACAGAAAAAAATATAATAACAATACTAATATATATTATACATAATACACCTTATGTTTTATATATTAACACTTCTCTATTTAAAAATTATAGTAAGCAGAACACTGGTTATTATATAGCTGTTTTGTTTTGTTTTATTTTGAGAGCAAACAAGAGCAGCAGCTTTGAAGATGCAGAGGATTTTCCATTTTAGGAATCCTTGAGTGCCACACCAGACAACAGCCCTTCTGGAACCATTAATCCTGATCCCCATAAGTCCACTGCTGTGTAGGGAGAAAGCACTTTTTTTCAATAAGCTGTAAACAATATAACAGCAAAATGTGTTTATTAGACTTACAGACTCATATGCAGTAATTACTTTGGGAAAATGATTTCTTAGAAATAGGCACATTGTTTATTCATATAGAACCAGTAGTTTTGAAGTGTTCATGGAAGTATTTTAACTTTTTACCCCTCAAAACTCTACTTCCTCTGTTGGTAAAAAGCAGTGTCATACAGCAAGGTGAAACAAGAATTTCCCAATTTTCAATTGCTTAGACACAACATTTTGATTGTGCAGGTTAATTCTGCATTAACCCCCTCTCATATTTTGCCAATGAATTAAACATGTTTATGAATATATTCACATGACTTTCCTGAAATGCCAGTTGCACAAAAAGAAATTTTCTCCTCATATGAACTATGGACTATATAAGGGTTTAAAATATCAAGTAAGCAGCAGTGTCCTAGGCTTACATTTTTCTGGCTAGTCCTACCCACACTTGGTAAGAGTAAACTAATATCAAATAAAGCATTCAGTTATTTGCCCTATAAAATAGAAGCAATAATTCAAATACTACTCAGCAAAGGTTATGTCCTGCAAAATGTGAACATAAGAATAGCCTTGGAGGCAAAGCAGGTAGGTACCTATTGCAATGAAATTTAATATTCTTGATGATTTTTGCTCTGTGGGCTTCCTCAGGTAAATAGAAAAGTAAAAAAAAAATAAGTACTGAAGACAATTACCTGCAGTTTTAAAAAAGCCTGCAGGGCATACACGTTTCAAAAAAGAAAATGTATCAAAAATAATACTACAAAACTCTTTTAAGTGCTGATAAAACCTACATGGATTTCAGCTAAAATTTGGATAAATTAGCACTTGTTCCACTTATATTCTACCCAGGTAAATTATACACTAATAAAACAAAAATCTTTGAGCTTATTTAAAATTCTGTTCTCCCAAAATAAACTTCTTAGAAAATATTAAATTTGTTTGGTCATATAATCAACCCTGAATATTAACAAACAAAATTTGCTGTTCTGCAAAATACAACTAAATCACAACTTTAAAGACATACTGTCAAAATCTGCATACAATTTAATGCAATTCATGATTTCTATAATTAAACTGAGATCTCAAACATTTCACAGTAGTTTACTGTTCAACACTGAGTTTGCTTTCAAAGTAAGTCGAAATGTAGTGCAGAAATAGCTACAAAATATTTCAGATCTGGTGACTTTTGATTTTAAACAGACCATTATCCTGAACTTTACCCAGAAAACGGCACCACAGTTGAGATGGGGACTGGTAAAGAATCAAGGGTCAAGGGAGATTTAACTTCTTTATTGTGAGGTGCTTTTTTTCCCCTGAAATAGTATGCTATTATATATGTGTAAGAATATAAAACAATTATTCTCAACTTTCTTTATTCCCGTTATAGGAAAACAAAATAACACTCAAAATCAATTCATTCCATTAGCATTTTTTAGACAGAAATATTAACTACCTGGAAAATTGTTAACATTTTTAAGCACTTTCTCAGAACCATCTTATTAAAAGCTTGAAACAATGCTTTCTATAAGCCTAATTACATTTTTTACTTTAAAATACTGGTTCCCTAATTTATGCTCAGATAGTGACTCCAAAGGGACATTGAAGGGGTGTCTGGTTCACACAGAAAAATATTTAAAGCATTTGTATTATGCCTGTACCTTCAAAATGAAAATACAAACTAGTTTAATTGGAATTCAGGTGGCTTTTTCTTTTTCTAATGCTAACAAATAGCAACGGGTATTTAAGAAGCCAAGAAGTAGAATTCTTCACAAAAGAGAACATTTTGAAAAATCCCAAATAAAAGCACTGGAGAAGTGAAACAAGACCAGACCTCTGCCCTTGAGAAAATTCCAGCGTTAGTACAAACATATCATCAAATATGTTTTTCTAAAAGTTAGAGTCCACTGATGATTGAAAAGTCTTTTCTGTGTACAGATGATGGCAAATCATAGTTGCTGCAGTGGTGTGAGGCTCAAGTTTATCTATACCATGATACCTTATACAATACCTTATCAATCTACCATTCAGTGTCCACATGCTACTACAAATTATTTTTTTTAAGTAATTACCTTGAAATTCCCAAATCAAAACTTTAATTCTCAAGCAACAAAGAATGTCACCTGTTTTTTATGTTAACATGACAAACCTCATAAGCAATAGTTATTATCACATAGAGAAGACCGAAAAAGGGGCAAACTTCTGCATTTTACCAGCCTAGGACATCAACTTAGAAGATATTATCTGACTGGCACACTGAATCCCTGAAGACTTAGTTGCCTGTCTGTATTTTATTGACCAAAAGTCTCCTTTCCTTCCTCCCAACTAGGCAGTTGGTAGCAATGCCGAATCTATAGAAGGATAAGAAAATTTTAAGATGAGTAAAAGTGTTCATTATCAGTCATCATTCAGTACAGAAAACACAGGAAGCTTCTGAGATACTGACTCCACGTCCTGAATGGCAATCTACTGACTTCCAACTCTGGGGAAGCAGGGGCTAAGGGAAGTTCACTCTTTATACTAATATTAGCTAATACAAATCCTCTTATGCGTCCAGATTTTATCCTCAGCATTAGCAATTGCTCTGGATACAGTCCAAAAAGTTCTTTTCAGCACCGTGGGACGAGACTGCTCAGTTATGTGACAGATTTTGGCATGAAGGGCAGAAAAGTCTGTATGATGAATTATTACCTTCACAGAAAAACATTTTTTTGAGCAGGAAAGCTCAAAGAGCCTGAAGACTGTCTCAAATCATCCCCAGCACAAGATTCAGGAGATCTGCAAGGGTAAGCAGCCACCTGGCAAAGCTGACCTGGGCATGGATCAGTCCCCATTCCCTTTCAGGAAGCACAGAATGCAAAGCTGTTGCATTTGCACAAACCAGCACAGGAGATTTGAAGTACAGGGTTCATGTTAAATAGGAATCCATCCTTAAGCAAGGCGCAGTATTTCTCTCTTTGCTGCACTTTTTGAAGTTACATTCTTCAGAAATGTAATTAAAGAAAGATACTAGCTCAGATTGTGCTGTACCAATAGAGTTGTGAACTTGCAAATGCACTTTCTGTATGATTCATAAATACTTTTTCATGTAAGAGACCTGAAAAACAGGTTTGTATTCAAAGACACCTAGTTTTTAATCTCAATTTCTTACTAGATACTGTCATTTCAACTACATAATTTGTACTTCATGAAAATTAATATAAGAACAATAAACATATTTATGATAGATCGTTGCAGTAGCTTTGCTTAGTAAAATACACAGCAAAATTATTATTTGAATTGTCTCTGGCATAAATAGCTACAATGTAATTCTTGTATTGATTCACAGCTATACTTTTATCCATTATTCTACTTTTCAAGAATTATGCACCTATTTTAAAACCTCTTGCGACCTGAACACATTTTAACATATTCACTATCTTTCTGTAGCCACCAAAGTTGCATGCTCCACTAAAGGTGGGAAAGATACTGTGCCAAAATGTATTCAGTTGTATTCCCACTAATTCACTGAAATTTAACTGTGACAATGGAAACTTCAGATAGCATCTTGAAAATATTGAGAGAATAATCATTGTCCTTGGACACAAATTACAAAAATCATATTCTACTGCCTACAGCTTACTTAGAAAGTTGCTTAAAAACAAAACAGCCCTCCACATTTCAAAAAGCTTTGAGTACTGTATTAACAATTTTAGGTCAACAATGGAACGGCAACTCACACAACACGGCAGTAGAACCCGCTGATAGTTTTAAACCAACTTCTGTTCTTCTAAGATAACTGATCAGTGCACAAGAACTTGTACAAAATCACAGAACCACAGAATGATCTGTGTTGGAAGGGACCTTAAGGATCATCTAGTCACAACTCCCCTGCCATGGGCAGGACATCGTCAGCTTGGAGTCCTGTCCAACCTGAACTTAAACATTTCTAGGGATGAGGCATCCACAGCCTCTCTAGACAACCTCTTCAGTGTCTCAGCACCTTCATCATGAAAAGTTTTGTCCGTCCTTATGATCTAAATCTACCCTTTCATTTTAAAACCGTTGCCCTTGTCTTGCCACCTGTCCTTCATCCCTTCCCTCAAGCCAATCAACCGCACCACCCAGTTTGGTGCCATCCACAAACTTCAATCCCACTGAGTTCCTTAGGGACACCACTTGTTACCGATCTCCATTTGGACATATTAATCTACCAGTGTAATTCATACACTGGAAACGTGTTTATTTTTGACAGTAAGGTCTTTTAATGAAATTCCATGATTTTTAACTGAATTGAAATCAACTATTCCTAGTACAGATATCCTCTATTTCAGATCATATTTCATTTTACTGATTTACTGTTACTGATCCTAGCTTATGTGGTAGCAGAATGATGGCAACTTTTAATTAAAATATATCTGAAGTGGTAACTTCATAATATTATAGAAAACAAGTTTCGTTGTCTAGGCCAGGACAAAATACAAAGAAAACTAAAGCTAAGGTTCTCTGAAATAGTTTAAAACAAGTTTGCCCCTGCATATATTGACAGTCTAGCATTGCTGGCAAATGAGTTGTTCAAGCCTTGGACTCTAATCAAATGTTTCTGTTTTTCCAAGTTTGGGTGAGGATGGTTCTGTGCTAAGAGCAACTGCTGATGAAACCTACAAAACATTCCCTCTTTCTAGTACACAATTAATGAGTTTATAAGAATGCTCTTTTGCACTACTTTCTGTAAGTCACTACCTTTTTTAGCCAATGCTGGATAAGGATTAGGGAGAACATCCAGCTGAAAGTTGTTTCATTTTGCCCATCTCCTGACAGACTTTCAGTTTCCTCCCCAGTTAACCCAATGACAAAATAATTACCTTGGAATTTCTTATAACAAAGTCAAAGTAGATTTTCATCTTTTCCAATGCCCTTATCCAAGAAGATGGTGGCAAAGGAAGCCTGAAAACATTGATAATGCAAATTTTAGTGTTCCGTAGTTGACTTTTTTCCTCTCCAAAAAGCATTCACTTTGTAAATCATCTATGGGGCATAAGCACCCACTCTAGAATGCTTAAAAGCCCCCAGCTAATCTGTGGGAAGAGAAATACAGAATTTCAGATTTCAGGGTAGTGAACAGTCTAAAAATCCAGGGTAATAAACCTAAACACTCAAATCAGAAAATACGGAGAAATAGCAGTGGAAATCTTTTGGGATATTTTTTTCTTCAGTGTTTGGCTGACTAATTACTTCAATTCACCAATTCTTTGTACATAGAAACTATCTGTGGAATCTTAAAGGCAAGAGTTAAATTTCAACAAGAAAAAAAATTCACCTACTTGTCATCCCTAAAACCAGCTGTATATTTAGTGTTTTGAAAGATTATGCTATTTAGTTCCTTAAACACCAGCTTTTAGAACTTGTTTCTGAACGTCCAAGCTTAGTCCATTTAAAACTAAATAAAGTAAAAGAAATCTGTTACATTTGAATGACATAATTCAGAATAAGAAATGTTTTCAGCTTGTAGCTGTGGTTACATTTACAGTCACAAAATGTCATTCTTTCAGACAAACTTGACACTTGAAGACAGTTAACTATATATATTTCCTCTGCGTGAAAAATTCTACTTATTATTTATTATTCTAATTTTTTACCAGCCTAAGTTGGTATCATACTAAAGAAACAATAACTTAAATGGTTTTTTCCACTNCCACTTTTTTTTTTTTTTGCCTTCAGGGGAGAAGGGAAAGGAGGGAAGACAAGGGGGAATTTAGCACTGCCTCCACTTGCTTGCAAAAGGTCAGGGCATGAAAATGTAACACTGTACTCACAGGGATGATTTCACTTGCAGTTGTGGTTTAATAACAAATGGATTCTTTCCTCAAAAGACACCAATTTCTCTATCACTCTACTGGAGAACTCCCTTAGAAAATTTAGATATACTACTAATAATAAGCCTGTGCTAAAATGTGTTCTAAAATATCATGCCCTAATCAAAGGTGTGCTACAGCGCAATAAAAATGTTGCTAAATAACAAACAGCAAGAGGGGAAAAAGTTGATCACTATGAAGCACTGAGGAAAACAGTAAAGGACAGTGCCAGTCTCTGAAGCTTTGTGAGTTAAAAACACAGGCTGTAGGGTCTAACTTTTTTTGACAGGGAGAAAGGAATATGGCTTCACTCACATCGTGAAATGACAAATTTTATGGTGTTTACATAAACCCCTGCAGCCAAGAAGAGGTGATCTAATGTGTTTATTTAATCAGGAAAGTGACAACAGCCATTACTTTACTTTCTTCACATATCTTAAAGGAATAAAGAATAAAAATAAAGATGGCAAAGAGCAGTCTTCTCTTCATTGTGAAGCCTTTTGATGAATACACTCAGTTAAACACCCTTTGTGCAATGACTAAATATATTATAGATACAAAAAAATCCATACTTTTACTTAATAATTCCTCAGAGAACTTCATACTCAGCTCTTTCTTTGAACAAATTAAGTTGTCTCCTACAGAAAAAATTACTAGAGCATATAGTAGTGCCTATGGATGTGCTTTTTCATTCTGGTTTATTTGCTCACATGTATCTATCCTTAAAACTACACTTGACAGGACTTAATTATTGTGCAGTAAGACTAAATAAATTGAGACGAGAAAGGTCTACAAAGTATTACTTGTACACTTGCTTCCTTCTGCTGAAATAAACTCATTAAGTTAACTGTAGTAGAATAACTTAGAAAAACTTGTGTCAGCTATCTAAACTATTAAGTAATAACTACAGCAATTAATTTCTTTTTTTTTTACAAATAACTTTACACCAATTTTCAGGAGCTGATAAGGAATTGTAATATAAATGCATACAAGTACTGGGTACAGAGTCAGCCCCCTCATCAAAAAGGAGACACAGGGATGAACCAGGACAAACATGTTTGATTGCAGTTCTCATGGCAAACTAGAAAGAATTCTATAAATACACCTTTTTTACGAGAAACTGCCCAAAGCAAATGCATGGAGACAACAGACAAGCAAATATAGAATGTTTTAAAAAAAAAAAAAAACAACAAAATCCACAAACCACTCTTTCTCCTGACCTGGTTTAGAACAATTTGCTCCGTTCTCAGGGATAAAGCTTTTAATAGAGTGTCTTCCTTATTCATTAAGACACATTTGATATGATACACTATTTCAGTTCTTCTGACTTGCCCTGTAACTAAATCAGCCAGAACAGAACCAAAAGCTGCTCCCTGTCCATCCATTACTATTATAATGGGAACAGAAGAACCATTTTTTTAATCTTTACAATTTCACCAAGAATTTTCTTGCTATTCCTTTATTATGAACTCTAATAAAATTTCTCTCAATAACACATCAGTTTCAAAGTCATTTTGGCATTTAAATAACCCTTGCAGGGAAGTTCATATACAGCTGAGTGAGTCCTTATAAACACTCCCTAAATTTTAGCATGCTATCACCAGTACAGTCCCATCCCAAGCTGAATCTCAGTCAGTGGCTACAGGTGGGAAGCAATTTGTTTGGACAGAGACAGCCACTCCCTGAAGCAGCAGGCTGCCCAGCTCTGTTGTATGCATTGCTCTCCATCTCCACTTTTAATCACCCTCTAGAGACAGGGAACTTTAGTCTTTATGGCATCCTCAAGAAAACATGGCACCCCATTTCAAGACTGTAAGTAATATATCAGATCAACACAATTATTTGCAGATTATTTCTCATCTGTTGGCCATACATATGCTACTTTTGGAAATGCTACAGCATTTTGATATTTTTCTACTTTGTAGACATAGTTGTTAATTGGTTGGTTCCCTGTTATTTATTTTCTGCTCTCTCCAGTGAGCTTTCAAAAAAATGGATTTCAAGTGGATCTGTGCATTATATAACATGTACATACTAGAATAAAAAAAACCCCAAACAATTGTCTTAATGTTTCCATCTTCTTTCCCTGCTGTAAGTGGTACCATGCCTAATTTTCCTCCAACCTTGAATTTCTTGGGATGAAACCCTACTGGAAGCAAGTCAACATCCCCCATTTCATTTGTGGATTCTTCTCAAACTTATACAACCATCAGCCTTTTCTCCAGCACAATCTTCTATTCACAACAGATGCTGCTCATCTGTAACCTGCTGCAGTAATCACTTAAGAACACTGTGGAAATTGTCAGTTCAGGTGTGGCTTACTAAATGCAAGATCATTATTGCATTTAGACTGATGCAAAATGATTCTCTGCAATGTGCTGAATTTTGGCTAATTTTAGATATTTATTCAAATATCATAACCAACTTCAGGAAAGTGTGACTGCATTTATTCAAGATATGATTGAATTTAATTGGCTACAAGTGGCGACCTCTATATTTCAAAATGTGCTACCTGAAAAAACAATTAGAACAATTGACTGCAGTTTTCCAGTGTGCCTTTTTTCACATCTCAGTATCTTGCTTCATTACTAAAACATGTTTTGTGCAGCTGCATTTTAGAAACTTCACACAAAGCTGTGAATGCTATGTTGGAGGTTAATTTGGGAAACTGGACACTTCAAAGAAAGCCAAATGGATTCTTATACGAAGCTCTGAGTTTTAGAGCATCTACAGATTTAAAGCTTCACAGTCTGTTATACCAAAGTACAGTACAGTAAAACAATTAAGCTTGTTTAATTAAAAATTTAAAAAAATAAAAAAATAAAGCAATTTTACAGCAGCTCTGGATTGCATATACTATAAATCATATGATCCTGGCTGGAACTTCTTTTTTTCCACTATTATTTTAATTTTTCTGATTACATTGCAGTAAGTTCCCATATATATCATCCCTTCTGTCAATGCTTTCAGTAATCACTTCCTTCAAAAAAGGCAATTTATAAACTGCAATGTTCCCATACTTGAAAGTCTTTACTTGCTAGCATTCACAGTGATGACTAAAAAGAGGAGAAAACAAAAAGAAACAAAGATTTTTAGGTATGGAAGGTATTAAACTTTAAGGTTTAAATTTTATAAAGTATTTTTATACTGTTACAGTCACCATCAAAGTCCAGTCTATTAGAAGCAGCGTGCTAAGGAACATAGGCAGACAATGTTTTTAAAGACAATCTTAAATCAAAATAATTACATTTATGAGGGGTGGGGGGAGGAATAAAAATCCCACTATTATGCTGCAAGCAGTGCTTCCTTAAAACAGTCATTAAGAAATAATCTTTGCCAGCCAAATGACATTCCAATGCATATTATGCAGATCTTTAAATACAGAGCTTTCCTAAACTAATTTAGTAGAGGAAGACTGGCAAGAAATGAATTAAAATCAGCACAGCTTTATGTTTTACATAATGAAACACAACTCATATCCCTGTTCTATTGTAATTACCCTAGAATCAATAAAATACCATGAAGACTTGACTGAGAATCTCTCTCATTGACAACTCTCACTGCATTACCTTTAGTCTAGCTGGAATTATGGCCAAAGATTCTCCCCAGTGAAAACATATTTGTGACAACCATGGCATGGCATTGGATGTCCTTACTACTGCCTAATACAGCTGGGAGAATGTCACTTGTACCTTGCTAAACCCTCAGAAGCTGCCGAAGAGAACACTTCAGTTCTTACACCCTGGGAGGTCAACTGGGTATGATTCACTAATTATGTGCAAGCTACCCCTGCTTGCTCTTCCCTCTCTTCCTGTGTCCCAAACTGTGTCCCTTAAGCTTACAGCTTAAGCTTCTAAGAAAATTCCTTAGCTGAGAGAAAACTGGAAAAAATCTTTAGATTAGAACTCTACAAGGTAAGAAAGGTAAAGTTACAGACGGGTTTGTTAGGAGCACTAGGATTCAAAAGGAAGAACGTGGAAAGGCGCAAAACAGTAAAGAGGATAACCCAGTACCATCAAGGGTCTGTGTCAAGTAGTGGCAGTCTCCTTTCCCCCACCTGACTGACACCTGCCTGGCCAGCAGGGTCTGTTCAGGTGTCATCTGAGTGTCCCAGCAGCTTTTAAATCCTACCTATCCTTTGTGTGCATTAAGTTTGCAGTCAAATCTTTGCACTCTAAAATGCGTGAATAAAGGGCCCCTGAGGTGGATGGCAAGATCACACACAATGTGTTATCTGCAGTCTGTATCTCGTGCTCATGTGCCAATTTTCCTTAAGTGCATTAGGCAAGGAACCTGAATCTTTAATACTGTGGTACCGCACAGTGTCAACTTACATCTATTTAAAATGCTAATGGTATAGGCTACAAAGAGTAGCAGTGAATCCATTTCATCCTGAAAACTGTTACAAACCATGGGGATGTTCCCAAAGAAGGCAAAAAGTCTTTACCTCCACTGATATTTAGAATTCATTACTGAATTGAAGGAAAACAAAACCAAAAAATATTCTGGACAGCTATGTTTAGAGAATTATGAGCCCAGACAGGTTCTCCTACTAACCAAACACTAAACTTTGAAAGATTTATGTTCCAGTTCATTCCACCTACTAATATCATCTCCTCAGTGTCAGATAAAGACTGGCAAAGTAGGCAATCAGAAGAAAGAAAAACAATTTGGGAGAAGAACAGCTGTTAAAGGAAGAACTGAACACCGAGCTTAACAGAGACTGCTGAAGACGTTAGAAGACAAAAATGTCTTTAAAGAGTCAGACCCCAAAGCCAAGCAAAATCAGTGGACCCAGAAAACACAGCATAAGGTTTATGCAGGATTTAAACACTGGGTGGCAGAAAAGGCCACTGTCACAGCATCCAAACACAGGTGGATGTTTTAGATGCAAGACAGCCCCCGAGATACCCGCCCGAGGCTGGACCACAGAACAAGCAAGAAAAGCTTCAGGAGACCCACCCCACTCTGGAGGGGCAAGCTGGAGAAGAGGCCACCTACACCAGAACAAACACACAAACTTCAGCACCTGACAGCTGCCCTGTTTCTGCAGCACTGACAGCAAGGTTAAAAGCAGTTTTTGAGCTACGGCAGTTTATAACCCACTTTAAGAAAAACTGAATTAACAAGAAAAAAAAAGAGTACTGAGTTATAATCAGCTGTTCCACCAGCAGTTCAGAAGACCGAGCTGGAGAGAACATCTGGACTGGCAGCAGGGGACTAGCAAGTCATCTGTTGCCCTGATGTAAAAACTGTGGCTCGTGGGACAAAGTGTTTATATACACTAAACCCCACCTGTAGCATTTCAAAGCACATTTGCTGTGGATATCACTTGACACTTCATAAACCTGAAGGAGGAAAAAAAAACTAAATAAGAGATTTCTTCCATTACATGGCTTAGTTATGATTTTTAACCCTCAAAATATGGACACAACATCCAGTCTTAAAAAGCCTTGAAAATAAGGCCTCAAAAAAGCCCTAAAGGAGATGCTGGGACATCTGCTGGCCCTAAATCCTTGTAACCAACATAATCTCTTACTGATCATAATGCTGCATTCAAGGAAGCTGGACTAATCAATATTAAAACCAGATTGTAAATCAATCTCTTACTTTTGTACCAAAGTCATCTGCTACACTGAAATAACTTAAAATTTTGCCTAAGTGCTCAAGTGAAAAGGGTCATAGTATTAAAAAAACCAAACAAAACAAATGAAACCCCCCCAAAAACCTCAAACAAACAACAAAACAAAAAAAATTAAGGCATCACATGATTTCTAAATTTTACTTCTACCATTATTCCTAAAGGCTCACAGAAATATATCAGTATATCTATTGACATTCAGAGTTTTATTAAGACAGAAAAAACAGGAAAAGCCTTAAAATTCAAAACAATACTCCCAGACCTCAACAAGTCTAGAAAGGCAACATCATTTACACATTCTATTTATGGAGTGCTGTGGGAAAAATCTTTACTAGGTAATATCTTGTTCTCAATTATTTTTAAATTGTTTTGCCTGATTAGTATTTTAGACACATTTGCTATTTGGAGAAATGAATTTAAATTAAAACACAATCAACCACACTAGTGGTGATCCCACCTGGTCTCCAGAGGCTACAGCATCACTTCTAATGAACCTGACAGCTGAATAACCTTTGAATATAATTTTAGGAAGAAAAAAAAAATTTATATTTTGCTTGTGCAAAATTAATTACAAGTAGGATCCTTACTTAAGATGGGAGGGTGTTTACCTGTATTTCAAGAGAGCTACCTTAAAGAGGAACACAATAGAGACCATTAATTTCCTACAAAATTAGTTAGACAGTGCCAACTAGAGTACAGGTACAGAGTTTTTGGCACCCCTTTTACACTAAAGCATTTCCCTGTCATGAATTCAGGGCTAGAAAAGTCACAATTTTTAACAGGAACCAAGACAAATGATATAAAAGTTTGTTTCTCAACAGAAAATATTAAAATCAACTGCAATTCTCACTGAAGCTTTGTGATTCTGGTTTTTGGGTTGGTTGCTGTGGGAAACAAGGGTTGGACACAGATACAGCCAGGTGGGATGGAGATGATGGAGAGGAAGACTCACCAAATTAACATATTTGAGGAAAAAAATGCTCAGAATCTAGATTTTAGAAAAACTCACAGGAATGTGCAAGAGCTATGAAAATTATTAAATTGAAATGAAAATATTGAAAATATTTCTGAATATTTTTGGTTGATTTTTAAAGCACAGTTTGTAGACTTTTGTTGAAAAAACTAAGCAAAAACTATTTTTATATTGGCCAGTTATCTTACCTGCAAGTTCTCATTTCAATGAAATTGAGTTTTTATTCCCCTGTGATAACACCATGAACAGCATACTTTTAAAATGCTATTCACAATTTACAGAAAAGCTCCCTGTTCATACAACACTTGTATAAATATGGATTAAAAAAAATAAAATACAAAACATGCCTTCATCATTTTACGTAGCACTGTGGTAAAAAGATCCACTATCCAGGTTGTCCGCTGAACAGTTTTACTACTGCTTTTCTTGGAGCTACTTTCTACTTACATGAATTTTACTAAAAAATAGTATTTAAGTACACAAGGGATATAATCCTTTCTTTGTTTTTTTTTTTTTTTAGCATGGATAAAGATTTTTTGCCACATTCAGTTACAGCAAGTATTCAGAGTCCCCTTCCCAGACAACTAAATAATCTTGCAAATGCTGTGAGATAAACTTACTTACATCTTGGCTTTCAAAGAAAATGCAGACAGACTAAACTGATAAAGCAATTGTTCCTTAATCTCTTTCATGGTAGAGAATTAGTTTCTCTCAACTCCAAAGTGAATTGAGCATTCTTTGCATTTGATGTTTAAGTACCTGTAGATTTAACAGTTCTTCCCACTACAGAAGGAAAGGGATTTAGTACAAGCTCTGTACAGGATAGAAGGCTGTGCTAGCTGAAGAAATTTCACTCAGCAAGAAAGCTTTTCTGTAGACCAGTCAACAGACTGTGTTTGCCACCATTGATTTTGAGCAAACTTTCAACATGTGCCAGCAACTTGAGTCTCTCTCACAGATTTTTATACTCCCCTTATCCAGACTAGCACTGCTTATCCACTGGTATGGAAATTAGCAGTATGCCAATACAGACTAAGTGGGGGAAAAAAACCCGAAACCCAACATTTCCAATGAAATGTCAGTTTGATTCTTTCACAAATTTGCTTGGAACCTGCACACACAAAGAACAGGGGAAAAAAATGCAAGCTATTTTTTAATCAGTTCTGTGAAACTTACCATAAACGTGAGGATTACATCTTTTCAGCCTTAAAACTTGACTATAAACACATAGAGAATATTTACTGTCTCATGTTTTAGGATGAAAGAATCCCTTAATGACTAGAAACAGGTCACAGCTCCCTATGCTTGAAGGGAAAAGAAAGGTTTCCACAAATCTTTAAAAAGAGAACTCCAAATTTGTTGTTGCATATCATGAGAGGGCAGGGGATGGGAAATGACGTTTGAGGGACCCTCAGTCATCCAGTGCAGAGCTTCAGTTTCTCTGGTCTTTGCTATTCCCTAATCTCATCTCTCCCCCTCACAGCTCTTTCCACTTCCCCCTTCCAGCATTCAGTTTGGCACCTATTCCAATGCCATAGCATAAAAGGAGATTCCACAGTACAGGTACATACCACTGACCAAACCGAACTATGGAGGCAGTTCTTCAGTTCTGAAGAAATGCTTAACACTGCCAAGCGCTACCACAAAATGAGCTTGTTGCTTCTCTCATTTATAAATCCTCCCAAACACTAAGCACCACTTTCTTTCCCAGCAGGAAGAACCTGCCTCTGCTTGGAACAGAGAAAGGTCTATAACTGCATTCTGTTTTCTCACTAGAGACATTGGTACTCACACACTTGTTGATACTCATAAGCATTTAATAAAATGTGCAGTACTATCACATTGATATTAAAGCTTTAAGATTATTTGAAATACAATTTATTTGAATATGAATTTAAAGCTTAATAGGAAGGACTAAAATGGATTTCTTATAATAATTAAATCACAATTCAAGAACTCCCTCTGAAACAATCCATTAAATTGTCCCAAATAACAAGTAAATAAAGAACAGCTCAACCTACTAAGTGTTGAAGTGCATAAGTCAGTTTCCACACTGGCCACTTGGTTTACTTCACACTCTAAGTTCCATTAAACAATTGGCATATGCTATGTAACACGACTTTTGCAATAGTGCAATGTAATCATATCCATCCAGCCCATGGCAATTCAATGCAAGCAAGGGAGTAAAACAGAAAAAAAAAAAGAAATCGAACCTGCAGGACACAAAATCTAACAACTAACAGACTGACAAGAGACAAGAACTCTACAGATGAGTCATCACAGGAACCACTCAAATGTAACCTTGAAAGGGTTAAATCACAACGTTGTAATTGATAAGAAGGTCCCACAAGATTATCATGCACCTCAAGGGGGAAAATAAGAGAATTTATCTTGGAATAAGTGATCAATTCTGTACAGAATTTATTAAGACATGCTTTAAGGAGATATGAAGATGTGTAAAACTTACCATGGAATGTTTAGGGAAACAAAGACAATGAAAGGGAAGAATCAAGGTGGCTCAGAGACGAACAAATGGGAAAAAATGTGAGAAGGAGACTGAAATAAGCTGGCTACTTGCACCTGTTTCTCCATTTAAACCACTGAAACATTCAGCACATAAGATCAATCTCCTTGCCCCCAATACCTCAGAGAATACAGAGTAAACAATATTAAATACTAATAAACATCTGGCATTAATGCATGCTTTGACACACACTATATTCATACTGGTTAATTAAACCTGCTCAAACTGGGTCCCTAGAACTGTCTACTGAAAATGACCCCTGCTCTGTATTAACTGTTGACTGACCTCCAGAAGCTCTTTGAAATGGAGTTAGTTGTCCTGGGGGGAAACTTTTTCTGCATTTCAACAACCTGACAGTTTGGCACTAAATTTCCAGAGTTTAAAAGTTTTCCATCAGCTTTTCTTATTTTATTTTCATATACAAACATTATCTATTATATATATGCAATATACTATACAGCAGGAAAATATTAACATTCTATAATGCATAAAATACACAATTATATATTCCTATACAACAGATATTTAAATTGGTATTTATATAGAAATATATTTTCAAATAAAAGTAACTACACCATTATATAATACATATAATGAATTTGGTACATAACATGCACATAGGTAGCCATAGATGACAGGAAAATAACGAAACTGAAATACTATCATTTGGTGTTAGATTTTAAGCATTTAGGCAAGTAGAGGAATTTAACTCCACATACTGCAACTGTTGAACAATCCAAATGACTTTACGAGTTTGGCAAAGAGTGTAGTTTTAACAGAATTGGTACAAAATAATAACCACTAGCAGAGCAGAAGTGGCATTCTATACTCACTTTGCATAGTCAAAGAGCCTGCTGTCCCAGAGCTGGTGATTGCCTCTGTATCCAGAATGGAAGAAACAAGAATCCGTACCATCAAACTGGTTGAGACCATCTTCTGAGTTTTTTGAGGCGTGGCTGTGCACCACATCAAGCAGGACCGTGATGCCCATTGAGTGAGCAACGTCAATCATTTCCTTCAGGTCGTCTGGAGTTCCGTACCGGCTGTGAAAATGCAGCGTGGTACAATCAGGACTTATGCTGGCAATACTGAACATTCATCATGGAAATCACATCAAAGTCAGCAGTTCTTCACCACCCACTCTACAGATATACACAGGGTTTTTTTTCAGCCTCTTAAGCAGTAGCTATTGCTTACAAACTAACATTTCAAACCATTTTTTCATTATAAAAATTCCTATATCCACACAGTGTTTTGCAGAAATAGATTCAGTTATATTCTTCCCTTTTAAATAATACATCAAATTCAGTGTAAAAGATAACAGATACAACTTAAAGCTGCTATTTAATACTGAACACTTCCTAAGTTCATAAGGGACTATAAGAATACATTCATATTGCTGGAATAAAGTAACACAATGATTACAAAAGTAAAGGTACATCCACAAAGTCCACAAAATACACCATCTGCTGTTTTCCTGCATAGTTATTTAATTTAGGTACTACACCATTTTCTTATTTTTAAATAAAGATTTTTGTCTCCCGTGCCTGACACACCTTTTTTCAACTAATTAGGCCAGTTAAAAACTTCCTATCTAAATTCAGGCACTTAAGCTGCTCTAAGATTAAAGGAAAAAAATTTTTAAAAAAAAAATCACAACTTCCAGGTTAAGCATGACTTTCTTAACAACTACCTGAATTCATTTTTCATCTATTTTCACCCTATGCCTCAAATCTAAGTACAGTCTGTTACAAGCCTGGGAACAGGTTCCCACAGAACACACAGAGCCATGATTTTAATCAAGTTCACTACGAAAAAACAGTGTAGAGGTCTTTTTGTCATAAAAGAAAGCCCTACACATCCCATTTGTTTATGCCAAGAATTCCACAATCCCAAACCCATGCATAAAGACTGCTGAAGGTGGATTACCCAGAATATGCTATGGCAGCTGAAGTTACTTATAAACTTTTTGTTTGTATCCTATCCAAAGTGTTTCACAGAGCAGCTGATCACTGTGCCAAACTGATTTCAGATTTAAGAGGAAGGCAGAGCAAATACCTAAGCCATTGCTTCCCATTATACACTTCACTGCAAACACACACCTGCAAGGCAATACTGAATTCAGCGGATGGGAAGAAAGGGAAAAGAACTGAGAAGATGCTGGAACACTTAAACCTACCTCGATGCTGCAAAGAAACTTGTGACCTGATAACCAAAACTGGCATAGTATGCATGTTCCATAATAGCCATCAGCTGGACACAGTTATAGCCTATAATAAAAACAAATATAACAAACAAATGCCTTCAGGACATTTAAAGGACTATTTAACTGTAACATATCCATTCCAGTCTCCTCTCATTTTAGCTGCCTCTGACCCTAATGGTTAACAACTAAAGATTCAGTAACTTTCAAGAAGAAATTTCACCTAATAGTTTATACTTACATGATCTCCATTACAAATGAAACAGTCAATTTGTCAAGTGATCTACACATATTGAATCTCCTAGATGTAGATAGAAATGTGTGTAATCTTTATTTAACTTCAGAATATTAGTTATGCCAGCCTGCATGTCCTGAACTTCTGCTTCACTTCTGACGCTTGCGGTCAGGGGGCGTAGGGCTAGTCACTGGCTACACATACTATCATAGAATCACAGGATGGTTTGGATTGGAAGGGAACTGAAAGATCCTCTAGTTCCCACTCCCCTGCCATGGGCAGGGATACCTTCCACCACCCCAGGTTGGTCAACACCCCATCCAGGGATGGGACATCCATAACTTGTCTGAGTAACCTGTTTCGGTGCCTCACCACTCTCATAGTAAAGAGTTTCTTCCTAATGTCCAACCTAAATGCACTCTCCTTCAGTTTGAAGCCACCCCATCCCTGGTCTCCACTTGGACATCAAGCCATTGACTGAAATTCTGAGTGTGACCATCCTGCCAACTCCTCATCCACCAAGTGGTCCATCTGTCAGACTCACATCTCTCCAGCTTAGAGACAGTACTATAACTTCATGACATGAAATCTTTTTTGTCCCTTCAAAACCGCTTTTTCCAACATTAATAGTTATATCCTCCCTCTACAAGAGTCTTCCAAAAAGAGAAAACACAAGTCTAATGTGTTTTTATTCTGAGTTCACCCAAGAACCAAGGCAGTCCAGGAGGGCTGGGGGACACAGTGTCGTATCACCTAAGATAGTTCAGTGCATTCTCCAGGAAGGGAACTCTAAAGAATCAGGTTTTATCTATAGGCTGTTGAGACTCACACCACCACCACTTCTCTATTAGTTTGAAGAAAATCTTCACTTCATTCCTTAGTTTCAACAAGATGCTATGGGATTTTTCATTCTTCCTGGGTTTTTTATTGCTGTGACATTTAAAACCAGAGGTATTATTAGAAGACAGTTGGCATGAGCTCAGCAATTTGTCAGATTCATTGCTGGTTTATAATTCAGGCTCATTGTACTTATTTTTATTTACAGCATTTTTATAAATAAACAGCAACATTGCATCAAATTAATCTCATTCAATTTGCTTGCTATTTATTTCACTATTTGTCATGCACATATTTCTACAAACTAGTAATACATTACAGTTCTCATCCAGTGATGTCTTTAAGCTTGTCCTATGAAGTAAGACATTCCAAAACTGAATCTAACTGACCTTAAAAATATATTTTAAAAATGCTTAATTTCCACAATGTTTACTTAATGTAAACAAGAAGGGTCAGATTCTTAGTTATCATTTCTGTATATCCTACCTCAATTTGATACTGCTTTTATTATTTGGTGAATCAGCCTTTTCATTACATTCTCCACAAAGGAAAATTTGTGGGCAAAGCAGAATGCTTTCCTAATTCCGTAAATCCTGTTGACTTCCTGGGACAAGTGAAATTCCTTTGCAGTAAGGAGTCACAGATATGTAATGTAAAATCCAAATTTACTTTTTGATAAGGACTTCCAGATGTGCAGACTCTCTCATCTCACCTGCAAGCTCAACTTTACTAAAAGGCAAAAGCAACAAAACACTGACTCAACATGTAAAGCTACAAGACCATGTCTTCCTCAGGCACTCTGATAAATAAAATAAAAAAAAAAAATCAAACACAGACACAGCCACCATCCACAGAGGTTTCAGGTATGGATGTCATGATAATTTTACAGCAGAGTGTGAAATACACATTTCACCACAAGGTAGTAAAAGCCAGTAAGTTCTAACATTGTCCATTACAGAAACAGTGCAAAGACACCATGGGAAAAAACAATTAAAGAGAAATTGAGGTGAGCAGTTTTGCTGTGCTTCCTGAGATAATGGTACCAGCTCTTTCACATATACTCTCCAATATACTAGAAGTTCTTTTCCTGAAGAAGACTTTTCACATTTAAAGTTTCCTTATTCTGATACTTCAGAGCTACTGTTCAGGGATAAAAAAAGTCTAGCATGCTTATTCTGGCAAAACACGGAAAACTACCCAGGAATTTCTTTTGTCTTTTCCTTAGAACTAAGTTTTACATTAGTAGAACCAACTAAGGATGAAGTATTTTCTGAAGACTGTCACGAAAACAGATCCTTTCTCAAGCTGAAAGCAAACCATGCCAAAAGCAAATTGCCTGGTAATACTTATCTAGGCTTTAACAATCAAATTTTACTTAAAAATGTGGAATAGATTTTGATTCACATATGCTATTAGTCTTTGTTTGTTCTCCATAGATTTCACTTGTTTATAATTTCTTGCTCACATACTATAAAAATAAAATCTATTTTTATAGTATGTGTAATTGGAAAATGCAAAAAAACCTGTAGATACTTCACAGTTATCTTTTCTAACAAGAGCACAGGCACATAAAAATTATCTCTGCAAGCATTTCTGGTATTACTTACCAAGATCCTTTATTCTAGGTAGTACATTGTATGTGAAGTTCTTATAAGAAGCTACTTTCCCTTCTGGGGAAGCAATTCCCACATGCGATTCATAGATCCTTAGGCTTTTTAATCTCTTGGGCGAAGGATTCTTATGCTATAAGGAAAAAAGCAAAGAGTTGTCATTAGGAACAGCTTAGGAGTCCTTCTGATTTACTGTGAAGCTTGTTTGAAGATAGAGAGAGAAAATAGTAAGATAGGATTTTATTTTTTAAGCATACCTGCTTTTTGCAGATACATGAAATGGCTCTGCCTTCTCTTAATTGAAGTTAATAAGTGTTTTATTCCTAAAGAATGCAGTTCCACAGCACAGAATCAGCTATATTCTAATTGCTTAGGATTACAATATAATTAAAAAATCCCAAGTCTGGAGATGAGTACACAGCATTTCTAGATGGCTGAAAATATACGAAGAATACAGAGGCCATTGAAGTTAATATCCTATTTGTTAGTTTATTATTCAGGTGAAATTTTGAAAAGGTAGAACAAAACTAGTTGAATACACACATGTGAACAGAAATTAAAAGAACAATGTGAAGAACGAAACTGCTGCTTGAGGCTTGTTACCTGTGTTTTATTTCCACTGGACACCTCTTCTATTCATAAAAGGACTTTTTTTTTGTCAGTAAGGACTTCTCTTCACCCAAGTGTTCTGGCCTCCTTTTCACTCTAGGTCATAGCAATCACTGCATTTCCAAATACCTACCCATTCCTTTTCTTACAGGGGATTGAGGTGTCACACAGCATCATACACAGAGGAGGCCACTAAACTGATAAAGACTACAGACTTTTTAGTAAGAGTTACTGTACATTATGTTATCTACTTTTTAAGAGAATATTTTCCATGTCAGTAACCTTTTCCCCATCAAGCAGTTGCTTCATAATTTGAAGTGAGTGCTAAAATTTAACTCAAAATAGAGGCTACAGCATCTCTAATATAAACCACCGCATGCCATTTTTCAGGGAAAACATCAAAAAGTTTAACATGAAACAACATCATTCAGACAGTCCAAAGTTTCCAAATGTTCTCCTAGGGTATTTTTCATATATTATGCAGAGAGTTCTCTCCCTTACAGCAGTGCATGAGAAGTAAGAGGGCTTTAAATTCAATAATGGGATTTTCCTGATACAAAGAAACTAGCATTTGACTGGAGCATGGGCACCTTGTTTTTGAAAATTTTTTCTAACTTCATACAATATTAACAATGTTGAGTACTGAACTTTGCATTTGTAGATAACCAATCCTTAAATCCGGTACTGATAATTCCTTGCTCTCCCCTCTACCAGGAACAGCCATCTTGTCCCAGAATACTTGTCAATCTTGCCTAACAGGTGAGAAACCAAGTTTAAAATACCAAGCTTTATACTATTTTTTATGTATTCTACAGGAGGCTGAAAAAGCAGCTCAAAAACATCCATCATTAAAGACACTTATTTCTGTCAAAGCCATGAATAAAAGCCCTTCATTTCTCAGGTAGCTGTTCTAACTAGTTTGCTATCCTTTTATTTTCTTCCAAACAGGGATACAAAAATAACATGATACACCTCTTGAAAATAATATTGAAGCCTTACTATATATGACTGAGGTGGATTCCAGTGAACCCAATCGTAATTCACTTTGTCTTCATCACGGACCACATATCTTGCCCAGGGTGAAATACGATAGAGGAGGGCGCCGTTTTGAGCACGAATCACCACCTATAAAATAATACAACATATGCAGGCAGTCACTTATAACTCACAGAACACCTCTATGCAAGCCATAGCAGGGAATGAAATAGTAGGCTACACAGAAATTTAATTTAAAGAACACACAAACACACAATGCAAGTCAAGAGAAGGAAGAATGACCCTGCTCGCAGAGATGATTTGCAGAGGGACAGTAAACCAGACATGTCAGACAGGAGTGATGTTCACCAGCAAGAGCTGAAAGGTGAGGATATATATAAGCTTTATACAAGTAATGGGAGAAGAAGCCTTCCCAAATGGATTACTGTTAGGTTTCCTAATTACCCCCGTCATTGCTATTTCCTTTCTATGTTCTTATAAATTTAAATAGACATGCAGTATAATGCCATTAGGATGAGAAGCGTGATTTGTTTAACTTGGCAAACAAACAATCTAGTAAGGCAATATTAATATCTTAATTTCATCTTCTTTTCCATGCTCTGTAAGTCCTTAATGTCAAACAGACCGGAACCACAGATAACACAAGCAGCACAGGACAGCTTTTGGGTCAAGATGAAGAAAAAGTTCCACCTCTCTCACCTCCTCCCACCCCATCCCACCTCCCCTCTCCTCAGCACAGAAGGAACAGCACCACTCTGGTTTTGCTTGGTATCTTGGCTGCCACTAAAACAGTAACACAGATGGTTTGCAAATTTAAAACCTAGAAATGTACAAGCAAGTGAAGGCACGGAATTCTTAATTCTGCTTTTTTTAAGAAATTGATGACTGAGACTTTTTCATTTGGTTGTTGGTTTTATGGGGCTTTTCATTGCCTTTTTTTTTTTGGTAAGAAAAACTATGAAATTATAAGAAGCTTCAAATGAAACGGGAAGGGGGTTGAGCTTTTTTCCCCTCCTTTCTTCCTTTTTTTTTTTGTTAAAAAAAGCGAATTGTCTTTGCTTTCAATTCCTAACAGGTAGTCTGGAAGAAGAAATTATGAAAGAATTGCCGTTTCATCTCTGGCAAGGGTCTTTCATTGTTTTGATGGATTATCTGTATCCTTCACCCAGCCATGGAAGAAGGCAGGATCACAGAATCATGGAATAGTTTAGTTGAAAGGGACTTTTTAAAGGTCATCTAGACCAACAAAGAGGAAAACATGCATATGCAGAAGGTTAATGGAAGTTGACAGAGTAAGGCAAGGGAAGTATGATTGCTGTGCCTCAGTACATAGTATTATAACTCCAACAATTCAAAAAATATGTTTTATAAGATGGAGTAATTGATACCAAAAACCTCACCAGAAAAAGCTGAGAAAGTTATTGCAAAGACCGTACAGTTGCATGGAAAATTCCTTCTGTTAACTGCACTAGCAAAACTGACCCAAAGAGTATTTCTGCAAATTTTATCAACCGTGTGAAGATCCTCCTTGCTGATAGCATTGACAATTTACAAATTACTCTTAAAGTAATAAAACTTATCTTCTCTTTCTAATATCACACTTCTGATGATGCTACTTCTTCTTTTATTATTTTGTCTCAATTCACCCGTCACAGAAATAAGACAATTACTGCATATAATAACCTATCCATGTTGACATTCATTTTTTCTAATATTTTAGTATGAATAGTAATTCATACTAGAGAGGCTTATGAAGGGTGGGCACATTTAAGAAATGTGAAGTAATTAATCTACATTCAGAACATTAATTAGCTGTAGTACTGGTTTAATCCAAAGATGGTACTGGAGGGGGAAAAAGTAAATTTCTTTATTATGATATATTAATCCAGTCACGCACTGTCTTTAATTTAAATCATTAAGCAATGAAAAACTTGGGAAAAAAAAGGTATTAGAAAACCACTTAAATGACCAACCAGTTATTTCACTTTTTCAGCTCACACTTCTACAGATATACTGCACAACCCATGTCTGTACACCATCCCTCTGACAAAGTACAAGAACTTCTGTTGTTCTATAGTGATTTAAATTGACCATATTTTCCCCTCATTTGTGAGACACCAGCACATTTGATTTACCATTTATTCGGAAGTCATTTTGTTCTTCTGCACTTATTCAAAACACAAAGCCAAGTTTAATGATTACACTTTTCAGGAACTGAGAGACTTACAGGAAGTCGTACAAGCTTCTAGCAACTTTCACAGATAGAATTTTAACAGATAAAACTAAAACTTCCAAGAAATACACACATTCATTTATCATATATTATGAGAGTAATAATGTAGAGCCATAAACAAGTGGTGGAAATCTACCACTCTAAGGCTTGGGTTTACACACTTGAGCAGTCTTAAACTTTCGAGTCTGCTCAGTTTTAACCACAATCTAAATTTTTGAGTTCATTTGTTTTAAAACTTTTCTTTCAGTTCTATTATGCAAAGATATAAGAAAACTCCCATGCTCTAAAGAAAAGAATACATTTATCCAACAACAGAAGTAATGAAATTTAACTATGCAAATATCAGAAAAATCTCAAAAAAAGTGGGGGTGCACTTATTTTAAACAAGTAATCATAAAATTTATTCTTTGCTTTCTTTACAGTGTAGGTGGTCTTAAGAAATATTTTTCAAATCTATCCAGCCATGGTCATAGATTAACCTCACCCCAACAGCAGAAACCTCAAGTCTGCTCATTTGTTGCTGTAATTTTTGAGTATCATGGGCTGTGCATAGAGAAAGCAGGGTCAAGAAAAACAATTATTACAACACTAGAGCTACTAAAGTTAAAACTTTTCCTTCTCTGGTTTGTAGAAGCATAAACAACACAGTGTCCTTACGGGTCTATAAAGTGATCCCTAACAATTTCAATTCTTAGTTCCTATGCTTGCTTAATACCTGTCTTAATTTTATGTGAATACTGTTTACAGAGTCTCTCCTAGGCTTAATTATCAAGGTCTGTACTCAGCTTATTCCTCACTCTTGATATTGTATAAAGCATATTAATAAAGTTAGAAATAAAAAGACTTCAAATAATGCTTTCTGAAGTTTCTTGAGACAGAACTTTCACACCATCATGCTTAGCTGAAGCAAGAGCAAAAAAAAACTGGAAAAAGCTGAATGGCACCACAAAACAAAAAAAAAATCAGCCCAAGACTGACAAAAATAACTGTACTGCAAACAGTCTCACAGCTTTAATTCCCATATTTCCTTTGCTATTTCTTGAAACAATTACATATAAGTGGAAGTTGTAATAAAAGGAGCAAAAATATACAGCACACATAAAACAAAGACAGGTAAAAACCTCTTGCTCCACTCCCCCCAAATTATGACTTGTGGTCCCTTCTCTGCAGTGTCCAGATATAAAAATTAGCTGCTGTGTATACTCTGAATGTGCTGTTACAGATTTTACACGCATAAGGAATACTGAATATAGTCATTACACAGCCCTTTTGACAGAGCACCTATAAATCTGTTTAACAGATACTGTACTTTTCCTCCAAATTACTTTGACATGAGTAAAAACAAATTCATAAAAGTTGCAGTCTAACTAGCTACTACTTAGTTCATCAACACTTTATAGCTGACTTCACATTTTGTAATTAACTCAAAAAATTGTTCTCTAAAGAACATATATAAAACGATGACGTACATTAAATTCGGCTTCTTCAAACTGGCCTTGGGATTTACCTACTTCATTTTCTAGAGGCATGTCCCTGATCATTCCTCAACATATATGAGGAGGCACATCTCATCATTTGATATAAAAACTAGAGCCCCCATTAAATAAAGCTTTTAAAATGCATACTGCTATAGCATGAAACACATGTCAAGTGAACCAAGTATACTGACAAAAGCTTAGCCTCTTATCACAAATAACCTGTTTTACATTTATTTAGACTTTAGTTAAAGAAAACCCTAGGTAAAAATAGTCCCTGTATTTCTGATCCTATTATTACAAAATTCTTGTGTTAGAAGTTTACAAAGGGAAAGCCATCTTGGACACTCTGGAAACAGGAGAAAAAAACCTTCTTTTTAACAGAGTTCTAAACAGACTTGCTGTTTTAAGACACTTCCCTCTCTACTCACACAAAAAAAATCATGATGTTCCCACGTATTATACAGTTTGATAATATATTACTTTATCTCATGTTTCAGACAAAGAGGTGGTTAATGTAGATGGTGGCAAGTTCTTTAAATCTGTTATTTTGTCTTTGTTTCATTCTGTCTAAATTTGGGCAGTGCAAATGTAACTCTTTTGAGATACAGGTTTCTTTCTTCTTAACCAGTTTTTTCTGTTTTTTAACAAATTGAGGAGGATGTATTAGTTTGTGTTGGAAACTTGGATTTCCTTTTTTCCCCTATTTCCAGAGTCTCCAAGATGATTTCCCTTTGGAAATTTCTAATACAAGAATGTAGGAAAATCAGAGGAAGTCATGCTGAATTTGCCTACATCAAATTTACAAACAGCTCAACTAAATAGCTTAGGGTTTTCCCCCCCCCTCGCCTAGTGGTAAACATTCAAAATCCTTGATAAGACCTTTGAATATCACATGATTCTGGCTTCCAAGTGAGATATAAATACATGCAAATAAATGGTCTCACTCAAATAAGTGTCAGAAAGACGGAATGAAAACGTCCTTCAAAACCTGACATTAAAAAGTCAATTTGCTCTAAAAATGGACATGGCACAGACACACAATTTATATAAGTACAACTGCAAAACAACAAAAGTGAAGACCTTAACCCACACTGTACATCTTTCATATGCAGAGGTTAAAAATTTATGTTTGGTATTCATTTTCCATTATATGGATGTTGGGTGTACGTTCAAAGTTTCTGTCTGAAGTATTTAGTATCTTGAAGTTTAGCATCCCAAACCACTGTCATAAGTGCCGTGGATTTCACAGATGAGTACATGCAACATAGAAAAAACATGCCCTTAAACCTGAGTTTTACAGCATCAGTGCTACTAAGTGATTAATTTTGAAGAACTTTCAGATCTGAATAAAAACCAGTAGAAAAACAAATGTATGGCTGTAGTCAGAGAAAACATAACCAACAAAGGCTGGCTTTGAAAGTATGCAAAAACTGGTGTGCAAAAGTGCATTCCAATTTTCCAAATGCTGGACGGTGGGAAGACAAACGAGGACCTATTTCTCACAATAACATTAGTACCAAAGTGACAACATGTTCCATGCCTGTCCACTAGATGACAGGAAATTGATGAAGTGGGGAGTAAGCTGTAGGATAAAACTAAATATAGGGGTTATGAGTCTGTTTGATGATGTTTAAAACTCTCAAAAGCTGTTTATTACAGTTAAGGGGAAACCATCACTCTGAGGTCAGTTCAGTATCATAAAGAAAAGGCAATAACACATAGGAGCAATTCAGAAGCTGAAATAGGTCTCATTTAATGTAATGATGCTGCCAATGCAGGACAAGTGAGATTGAGAGGCCTTGATTTTTCAGGCATTTGAGACTCTTGGGTATCCCATTATTCTGCCTTGCCAAAATAACACAGGCCTTTTATATCACCCACAGTACATCCACCAACTCCTTCTGGATGTCTTGGGGCATTTAAAGGAAAACTCTGTACTTATATTCAGGCAATTTTCAACCTACTGTGACTCAGTGAGGTCTGCTGGCTTTTTATGAACAGACACCACACATTTTTTCTTACATGATCTACAAGGATAAAAAGTATGAAATGTTCACAACAAATTTAAAAGCTTTGTCACAAATACAAATTCAGCTAAAATGTAAATCCACCTGTAAAAATGGAGCTTAATGCGGCTGTGCTATTGTTATGACAGATGAAACTCTGCAGTAATAGGCCACAAAATACCTCATTTAAAATTCATATGTTTATGAATATCCTTTTTTTCTTTGTATTTGCCTATCTTCATCTTCTCTTCACATCAGCTCTATTTGGCTACCCCAACTTCCAGTGTATATACACATAGGTCTCGAGAACCATGTGAGATAAGAATTCAAGGGACAGTTGCACAAGATCAGACAACTTCTCTGCTCAGCAACCACTCCTTTAGCTTTCAGTTCCTGCATCTAAAGCAGACTTCAAATCCATACATGAGCATTTCATTTAATTATGATGTGTTCCCATAAGGTGTCTGCCTCTGTTTCCAATAATTAGGAGACAGGGTCAAACATTAGAAATAAAAAGCCATGCTGTCATTCCTTGTTTTTCAGACATTTATTTTGATTTACAACTATAATCTTCTGGACTAGTTCTTAAAAAAAACCTAAAGAAATATATAAAGAATTCAGATATATTTTTGCTGTTTGAGAAATTTGTTATATAGTTGTTTATCATTTATACTTAAGTTGGGGAAAGGAAAATGAGGAAATGAAAACTAACTAACTGATGAATATATGCAAGCCAATAAACTTCTCTGAAACACTGTATTATTATTTCATTACTTTAATAGCTTGAAAGCATTTAGAATAATTCTTGGTATATGTGGCTTTTAATATAAAGATGAAATTAAATTTGCCATCAAATCAACAATAGTTAATAAAATGAGAGTGTGGACTAGCTTTAATATAAATATGGAAATGTCAGTAAGTTGTTATATAAGGGCAATAAGCTATTATTTCAGCATTTTACAATGTATAGTATTTCATTAGCTTCAGATCTATTCATTTCTGACATAAAATTATCCAAATATAAAAGCCACAGGAATACAGGTGGACACATCTCATCTCATCTCAATAAAATGCATCTGATTTAAAAACATAAAACAGGGGCAGGATAAACTCTTAAAGACTCCCTAGGAAGTCTGTATTAGATGCTGTGATAACAAGGTTTTTCTACTACATGAAATTCATTAGAAATTTAGCATCAAGGTATTTCCCTCCCTCAGTTGTTCTATAAGTACATGAAGACTGAAAACAACTGCTTGAATACCAAGATTTTTTTAGTATAATGTGCACTGTACAAAATAAAAGTTTACCTTTCTACATTTGCTGTAGATAAATCACGTAACCAAGAAAAAGCACTACAAATTTACAAGAATACAAAAGAATCTGACCCAATATACTTTGGACACATTGCTGCTGTAAGAAAACCTGGTCTTAGATTTTATTTCATAAATGCTGTTCAGTTTCAAAGACAGGTCCTGCATACAAGAACCCAATACAACCCTGCTATTCTCTTTCTCATTAAATTGTACATCCTTTTCTCAAAACCCTCAAGCTGCTCCAGAAACAGAATCATAGAACTGTTTAGGTTGGAAAAGATTGAGCCCAGCTGTTAACCCAGTATCACTGTGCTCACAACTAAACCATGTCCCCAAGTGTCATGTGCACATGTTTTCTTGAAAACTTCTGGGGATGGCAACTACATGACTTCCCTGTTCCAATGCATGACCACTCTTCCAGTGAAGAAATTTTTCCTAATATCCAATCTACACCTCTTCTGGCACAATTTGAGGACATTCCTCTTTGTCCTGTCACTCCTCACCTGGGAGAAGAGACCGACACCCACCTTTCTACCATCTATCAGCTGAAAGTACCTTTGCCTGTACACCCCTGCCTGTGCTTTTTCTTCCACAAAAAGTATCAATCCTGACTTTAGCACCAAGGATAGAATGCACAGTTCTGATGACCTTTTGCCAGTGGACAGTGTACATTGAGGCCATTTACAACAGCAAATAAAATCATGTCATCACCTCACAAACACAGAGGAAAACAGAGAGCAACTACTCCTTTCTTTCTACAGGTCAGCACTGGCGTGTGAGAGAAGCACTGGCGTACAGAGGCAGCATTTTGCCTTGTTTGGTTCTTAATACATGGGACCACAGCAAGAACACTTTCTGATAACACAGTGCAACCTGCTGCAGAGCCCAGGACTGAAATCTAGAGTTTCTTGTCTGACAGTTCACTTTAAAGAAGCTTTAGATAAAAATACAGAAGCCTGATAAAAATTTGGGATCGAACAGCACGGTAAAGAGCATTATTCTGTAATCGTTTCACTCTACCTTACAGATTTTAGAGACCAGAAAAAACATTTATCTCTTTAATAACCTCAGAAATCGAAGGCAAGAAATGAAAAAGCAAACGGCTTCTCCACCAGTGTCTCGCTCTTCTTGCTACTCCACAGCCCTGCTCAGAGCTCAGGAGAAAAAAGAAAGCTCAGGAGAGGCAGCAAGGAAGTAAAGGAATCAGAAGCTCTTCAACACTTCAGCTTCCCCAGTTCAGGAGTATCTTCCCAAATAAACCTTTACCCAAACTGGTGGGGCAAGAGGCATGGAAAATGGGAGATCTTTCCAAAACTCAACTTCCCCTGAAAAACTTTACCATACTCCATTTGTACTGCTCCAAATAACCAAGAAATCGAGTGTATCTGTCAAGGTGCTTGTAGTCACTGAAGTTATTTCCTTACAGTGAATTGAGTATAAACCTTGAAATGAAGTTTTGGAAAGAATGGACAGCATGTTGCTTCTTCCAGGCTGTTCTCTTTCCCAAATTGCAAATTGGTTACACTGGAAAGAAAAAGTAATAGACCACTTTATTTTCCTTTATTTTCAGCTTTATTTTCCTCATCAATTTATGATTACTGTCAAAACTAAGTCAGCTGATACAAAGCTGTCTGGTTTGCTCTCTCTCTTCCTAAGAGTTCTCTGGAAAAGAAACCTGCTAAAGGGACAAGCATTTAAATCAAATATTGAAAAAAATATTCCTTAGTTATCAGATATAATAGTACTTTTCAGGTGGTTTACATGTTTAACAAAGTTCTGCAGACGAATCTGTGCCATTCAGAAATCACTGGAGATTTATTTGCTCTGTAAATATATCATGACATCAGCTATTACAATCTAAACTTATCATGGATATTTAATATTTGTTCACAATTCCCCCTTCTTTCCCCTTCTCTTCTCCCTCCGGGAAAGAAAATAAATTAAAAATAAAATACAATCAAGATATGAAAAAGGCAAAAGCCTATCTTCTAAGCCAAGTCATGAAGTCATGCCTCGATTTTCCAAAAGAGGGAGATGCAGCTCCATTTGTGATTTTAGTACTTCAATTGCATTGAAGAACTTCTGAACATCTTTAACTAGTTTACTAGATCAGGTAAAAAAGGAAAGCTTTTGTTCCTTTTTCTATTTCTCTGCTTCTCTTAGAAAACGAAGAGAAATTAGTATTAACAAAAATACAGAAAACACTGTATTATGTATTTGAATAAAAAAGTAATTCAAAAGATGGAGCCAGTAGCCTAGTATTATACAGTATCTATGCAGATGAATATACCACAGGAAAATCAAACTGTCAAAATCCAGGAAACCATAAGAGAGTTGTTAAAAATGAAAGCAACATCGCACAGAAACATTCCCAATTGATTTTAACAGTCAAGTGTATAGAAAATACTTCACTTAATCATCCAAGTACATGGATTTATAACTGTTACCTACACAGAGGCGGCATTATTAGGTATGACAGATAGCCAGTTTATTTTCACAAACTGAAAACACACATCTGTTCTGAGGGAAAGCATTCAAACTTTTCTTTTAGTCTAGAATCCTGATTTTGAAAATCTTTTTCTAAAATACCACTAATAAATCAAAGGAAAACTGGATTCTCTAAAATACACAGTTCAAAAAATATTTCCTCCTCCCTATGACTTAACCAGAAACAAGTTTTTAGAACAGTGATGAAGCTGAAAGATTATAAAAATTTATACACATAATATAAAAGCATTCCTGTATGTATTCTGTTGGTCTCTTAGTTAAGAGGCTTGGGGTACAAGAGCATGGTTTGAAAAGCAACCATAATAATAAAGCACATTACACATACAATACACATACAGTAAGTGTAACTTATTAGAGTTGTTTCAAGCCACGTCAAGTAGAAAAGAAGCTGATGAAGTATGTAATAAGGGCACCCAAGCATTAAGTATTACTTATCCTCCACTATAAAGTATTTGTATCAAGGACAACTGCAGCATAATGCACGTTGCAAATGGGTGGCTGTGCCACACTGCAGAGAATGTCAGGAGCTTCCCCTAGAAAGTGATCCTATCCTCCAAACAAAAAGGATTCCCATAAGAATCACAGCCATGCATATATATTCTTAATATGGACTCTCAAATTCTGTTTCAAGATCTCTTCTTCTTTAAGATGCCTCCCTCTTTTCCTCACGAAAAAAAAAAATCACATTTTGCTTAAGCATACACTTAATAGTAATTGAAACAATTAATCTTCTGTATGAATAAACCAAAAAGTAAAGTATTTTAAAGTATTTTTAAATAGCAAAACCTCCTACCAGAGAATTGTGCAATCTTCAAGTCACAGGAGAACTAAGCCTGCCAAAATAACTGAACAAGAATATTCTCAAGTACTGAGCTCAGTCTGCAACAAAGGCTCCAAGGAACAACAGTCCACTGCATAACAATGGTTCAGTGGTGCTACAACCTCTCCTATGAGCCCATGAGGAGCTGCAAATTGTTTCCTAAATCCAAACAGGCAACATCAAGAGATCATTTACCTCCCAATGAGATAACAACTCTTCCTGCTGGCAAACCTCATCTGCAACCCAAAGAAGTCTACAATAACTTGCTGAAGGGTCATGGCTCACTATCACACGGTGAAACATGAAGGTTTACTGCCACAGAATTAATGTTCTACTTCCCTTCAGCATGACTTATATCTAGAAATGTACATGGTACATAACTTCAATCCTGTTCTGTAAGGTTCAAAATCCCAGGAATGCCATATCTGTTTCTTCTTGCACATAGGTTAGGTACCATGCTGCAGAACACTTGTTTCATTCATTGTTCAACTTTGCAGACCTGGTGATCGTTTTTTGGGTCGAGTTTTTTTGCATCCTACTGACCATTTAAGACACGACATTTAAGTGACACAGAACTTAGGAGACTGAGTAAGGATGTTCCCTCTTCCCCCAAGCTAAGGTAAAAACCAGAATAATTAGAAGTATTTCTATGTATACGTGTAAGCAAATATTTCTTAAGGAATGCTTTCCACTGAAATCAAGTTTAGTACCTCTGCTCAGGGTACCCACGACTCCCTTTCTAAAAGCCACTGACTGCACATAACCTATCTCACAGTGAGAACAATCTCCCCAGGGAAGTGCTGGATTCTCCAATGTTGGGCACTCAAGATACAGCTAGACAGGGTGCTGGGGCACTGTGACTAGGCCATGCTTTTGCCAAGAATGGTTGGACCAGAGGATCCTCGAGGTCCCTTCCAACCAGGTATTCTATGTTTATATTTACATCTTATAACCCTGAAAGTCCACCACATCTTTTAACACCTCTGTCCCTAGAACCCTAGCCACCAGCCTCCCATTATTAAAAGATTTCCTGGTTTTTCACATTCTCATTAGAAACACGTTTTTGACTTCAGACTGCTTGAAGTGCACGAGACCTGAACTTCACACCAGTCTGGTATGCTGCTGCACCTCCTGATCAGTAGGGTCAGCTGCAACACCATCTATTTCATTGGTGACAGTAATTACACTTGATGATGAATTTTACTAGCAGTGGTTCCCTGACATAGATTAACCTACCTGCTCACCATATTTGATTCCTTTTCAAGATTTACAAGTTAAACACAGAGCACACAGATCTACTATGATGTATAGGATACAGTGGTAAAACTGTAAGGATTAAGTTTTAAAACTATTCTTCACAACTAGCTTTCCTCTAGCCAGCACCTCATGAATACAAATGTACTTTTAGGTACTTTTAATCATGATTAATAAACTGTTAATGTTCTGACTCAATGTAGGTCTTCCTTTGCACACTTGAATATTAAAAAGGGTAATACATTTGGACTGGAAAACTATTAAAACCAATCGTAGTGAAATTTGAAAGCATTTTGTACAAACTGATGAAAGAATTGTGCTGTTCGTGCTTGCCCCGATCTTGTATTGGACTTGGCACCTATAACTCCTGTTCAGCAATCACTGAAACCACTCAAACATGCAAGAGCAGAATATCAGTAGAAAAATATTATGTTAACAAGTGCACAAGATACCAAATCTAATCACCTCATTACAGTACAAGATACTCCCCCAAAAAACTATAAATGTCACCATTTAAATACATAGAATATATATCTATATATATATACACACACAGACATGTAAAGAATAAAAGGATAAAGACTCAGCAAATAATGGAATGCAGAGTTTTTAAAAAGTTTCTGCCACTTTCTGACATGTTCTTTCCAGGAAAAGTGTATGAACTACATTTCATGAATATACAAGTGATATTTAGTTGCATATATAGATTCATGCACCTACCCAGCACATTGTTAACTAAAGCGCAGATGAGTTTATTAATCTAAAAGATTATTGTTCTGGTAATAATTTCAGAAATCACATATCTATTGTCGTTATTAGAAAGTTGAACAATATTTTAATATATCCTCTCTCTATTTTAATATATCCTCCCCAGCTCACAAAAGAAAATTTAGTGGTTCTGCTATACAGATTCTTGTCCAAATCAGTGTTCCAGAGCAGCAGTAGCTCTATCACAAATGCCAATATTTTTTTAAGTACTGATCTTGCCATCTATTCTTCTTTAGATGTGTGAAAATATTTTAGAACCTCACCATGAATTTGGAAATTATTTTCAACTAGGTTTGAGTTCTTACAGGATTCAATTTGCCAATTGTTTTCCATCTTATGTGTTGTTCCTTGGCATTCCTGTAAATAGTATTAAGCAAGTTCCCCAATGCAGATATTAAGAACTCAATTTTTACCAATACTATACTATCCCCATGCCTAAACTCCACTGACACTATTTCAAAATTAGGATCTTGCCAACTACAGTGAAAACTTAATTTACAGGTACATTTAAGCAGTTGGAAAAATAATTTATAAATAAACAGTAAAAGGACAAAGTGGAACACTGATTAAACTCCTGCATTAATACGACCACACATGATGAGACTCGCTATAAAAGTCTATCCACGAAAATTTTTTTAAAAGCTTGCTGTGTCCTGTAAAAAGGTAATTAAGAATACCAACAATGAAGTAAAAAAATCAGTCATTTTCTATCACAAAAGATAAGTACTTGCACCTCAACTGCTATCACTGTAGAATGACAAACATGCTCATGTTTAAGGAAAATAACTTTGAAACTACCCCATTACAAATAAAGAGAGGTAAAGAGGCTTTACTTATTAAGGCATAAAATTTGGGTTTGGGTTTTAATCTGTGGTCACCTTGACATCTGTCAGAAGCTTAAAAGCCAACACTATACTACCACAACAGCAACTATATTTGTTCACGTAACTCACTCTAAGCTCCCAATTGATCCATGGGAGAAAGAAAAAAGATGCCCTTTTCTAGCACATAACCTTATTTTGTAGGTGGATGTCAAAATCCACACGGAGTCACTCAACTGTCATAAGCATCCATCTCCTCACACAGAAAAGTGTCAGAAGATTTACAGCAGGTTTTTTAATTACTCATTTTCTTCAATGTTTACATTTACTTACAAGAAGACTGCCTGAAGAGCTAGAGTAGACAGCCTGCTACTATTGAAAACAGGAAAACGTTTGACCTCTGCTCCTCATTTATTTTCCTACGAAAATATTTTGTGACCTGATCTAAATTAGTGTCAGCAACTACACTCCATCCATTTCCCATTCTGGCTTAGATATTACTTATTTAAAAGAAATGACCTTGTTACCATTTCAGAACTCGGCACTCGCCTGTGTAGAACTGAAGATCAAAACAGCATAGACAGAAGCTAAAGATAAGGACCTTCTGGAGGAGACATTTCTTGCTACTGCAGATTAATCACCACAAAAATGTCTGAAGTTGACTATTTTAACCTAAATATTTAAGAATCATACTGGTAAAATAAACTTTTAAAGCCGTGATTACCTTATGCTTCTTTAGTAAAGAAAAACGGGAAATACTTTCATTACTAGGAAGATGTCTGTTGCTTAGTCTAGTGCAGACACCAGTACCTGTGTATTTCAACATCACCTCTGCAATCTGCATAGCAATTTCCATCCGCAGACAGTCCAGTATTCTCAGCTTCTACATGAACAAAGAACTGCACAACCGTGCTCTAACACACAAGTCCTCATGTTCCCAAAAACACTGACATTTATGAACAATCATAAACTAACAGAACCACGTAGCTCGAGGAAAACTTAGAGAAAAGCAGAAGTTTGAACCCATCAGTGGAATCGGAGAGGATAAGATCAGCTGTAGCATGAGGGTAAGGTACACGCCTACCATGTGAATATTCCAATAGCTTTTGTGATAAACCATCTTTGAACTACCTTAACTCAAGACCTTTTTGATTTTTTCCTCTTAGTCCCATCATCTGACTACGACACAAGCACACATTGTGAAGTGTTAGATTCGGTCCAGAAGGCACCACGGAACAAAAACAAAGTGTCATGAAAGATTATTAGCAAAGCTACAGATGAGGCTGGGAGTAGCTCCATATGAATGGAGTCATCAATTATGACTACATGCCATCAATTATGACTACATGCACTCAGGAATCAAGTTTCTAAATATTAGGTCTTTTTTAAAGGAATATACTCCTAAGCAAATTTGTTTCACATGCAGACAGGCAGTCCCTGCTTCACAAGCCTGTTGGACAATGATGTATTTTGAGCATCAGTGACAGCCACATATCTTTGTCTAAAATTGACCATGGAAAGCACAACTGAAGTGGCAGGGTAGAAAAAGCCTAAAACAATCAAAAAAAAAAAAAAAAGGAAAAACTCACATTCTAGTCTGCCAGTGGGTATCTTCTGTCTTTTTCCTGAAAACTCAGAGCAACTACAGAACTACAACAATTCATCTTGCAAGTACATCAGTACACCAAGTGCAATCAGTAGCAATCCCGCATACTAAACAAATTATGTATAATGCAATCTTTGCTTTATAGAATTTACATTTCAAAGAAAATGCTGAACAGGAAGAAAATACTATCAAGACCTGTACTTCAAAAATAAGGAGATATGACCGGTGATTATCTAAGAATACAGATAAAAAAGTAATCTTAAGATGTGCCAAAAGCATTTAAGAATCTATGCTTTTTTTGCTATTATGTTAATAATTATCAACACTCATCATCATTCACACCTCTTATCTTTACAAAGAGCATAGAATATTCTACAGTAGATGAGTCAAGAGTTTTGTAGCTAAAACACAGAAGGTAAATTTAGCAACAATCAAAAACATAACCTACTTGCATCTCAAAACCATGGAAAATATTAAAGAACCATTCTGCACTCTCATACTGCATAAACAGTGCATTTCTGAGTTGCAGACAACTGTTTTCTTTCCTGCTCTGTAAAATAAAAACAGCTTTCTCGTCCTTGAATGATTATTCCTAAATTTCAATTTATCCATATTTATTACTGGAATGATTTCATAAGCCATAACAAAAAGCATGGAGATAAACACGCACACTGAGTAAGCATTTCCAGAGCGTTTTTATACATATCTTTGTTTTAACAGATTTCTTGTTTCCCTAAGCTGTTTTTCAGCAGAAAAATGAGTTTTGTTGATGGGATCTCTGAAAATGTAGCAGTATTATACAAATGCTCCAAGTTTCTTAATTTTCCTAGTCTATAGACAATTTCAGTGCATTTCTTTCCTCAACTACTTATTACTGCCCTCCATTAGCACCCAGTATCTCTGAAACTCAAGCTCTGAGTGCAACAAAGCACATCTCTGATTTAAATCAATATTCACCTAGAAATAATCAACTCTGCTTTTAGTTAGTTGTCATTAGGTGTATCTGCACTAAGCATAACAATTGTGGCATTTACCGCTCAAAGAAATTTTCCATTAATTTCTGGAAGAAAGCATTTTAAGCTCACGGATGCTCACGAAATACAACTGTATTCAGTCTCACTTAAGCCTTCCACTCAATACTCTGAATTCCTAACGGATAAGTAGAAGTTTTACAAATCTGCATGTACCATTCATAGAAGCAAGAAAAAAAATCACCTGAAAAGCCATGGTTAAAAAGACCACAAAAATTACCAAGGTATTGATATTTTAATAGGATCTTAACACATAGTTGCATAAAATATGGACAGATTTTATCTATACATTACTTAATTCTTCTTTTTCAGGTGATCAATACGTAAACAGTTTTCATCTTATAACATGGTGCAACACACTATAACCACATTTCAACCACATACATCTGTTCCAAAAATCTAATTCTCTTCGTGATACTAATGTTTCTCTCCTTTAGGTCACTTTGCTCAACTAGATAAACTGATTCTGCTACTTAAAACAATTAGAAGATAATAAAGTTACTTAAAAGAAAACAAAATGGACAACTGAGTAAGAAGGGTTACAAAAGTTAGGGTAAGTCTAGAAACAACACCTTTAGCTTTGATCCATGCGGCACAGGAGAACAGCCATCTTCAGGTGGAATGAACAACTCCCACTTCCCATATTCCAACTTCTTATATGGATGAGAAAACGGATTCCAGCCATCTGCAATATAAGAAATAATACTAAGTGTTCATCTTAAAATGCATCCAGTTACAATTCAAAGGTGTAACTCTGAGTTCCATCTTTCTCAGAATAAACTGCAGTGAGTGCAGACACAAATACTTTTATAACTGATACTACGCACACATTGAAAAGGGGTAAAATGAAATGCCAGTTTTAAGTCTTCAGGAAGATTCCTTTTTCATTAAAAAAATTTACTGAAACAAGCTTAAATCCCATAATTCAAGATTCTTCGTCCTCTTTGGACTTACAGAGCACTGGAGATGTGCAAGAATGGTCATTATGGCCTGTTCAGCTGAACAGACACCTGCCAAGGGGGTCTTGAGTGTTTGTAAGCACATTCAAGGTTAACTCCTATGAATGGAGTGAAGATATCACTTCTAAACTGACACACTTCAGAAACTGAGTCATATCTAGGCTAGAAGGAAGTAACAAGCTAAGTTTCAAAATTTTTTTTTTCTTTTTGCCTTAAAACATCTATTTCACATAGTTCAAGGCAATAGACTCTTAAGCTAAATAGGAACCAGTCAACACAGCAAATTGAATTACAAGACATTAAAGCAACACATGTTAATCTTCCTTCATGGTAATCTATTTGCATGCCATGGCCTCCTGTAATAAAAAAATAAAAAAAACCACCAAAAAACCAACAAAACAAAACTCACACATCACTGAAAGACGAATAAGCAACCTTCAGTTTAAGAATATTAACTCAGACTTCTATAAAACAACATTGCTACTAAACATGCCAGGGTTAAAAGCATTTCAGTCTAAAATTGGACATTGTAACTGAAGCAGGATCATCACTTTTGCCACCATGGAAGTCACAGCAGGGGAGGTAGAGAAATGAAGAAGTTCTATCCATCAGCATTTGTATTTTCCTAAACATCAGCAATCACAAATATTATCTGCAGTGCAGCAAGAGGATAAACTTCCCTAACAATGTATGGATGTGTTGAGTTTCAGAGAAAGACCAGACTGCTTTCAAAGTTGCTGGCTGCATTTGCACAGCTGTTTAAATCCAAGAACCGCCAATCTTTAGTCAAAGAATACTGAAAGACACAAACTAAACAAGGCCACACAATGTGACAAAAATAACTGTGCCAGACAAATATTCTGGTATGCACTCATTTCACAGTGGAGAGTAAAAGAGAAATGCAATTAATCCAATATGCCATTTAGATGATCGTTTTTATCATGACTAAAGTATTTGGGTAGTGGAGCCAAATTACACATATTAGCAGAAGGAAAGTATTTACTAAACTATTGCTTAACAGCAGAAGAGCTTACATATGAGTAAGATTTAGATGGTTCCTGCCCCTCGGCTTTGCACTGAAGTTTCAATCAAGAAAAATAATTAAACAAACACTACTAATATCTAAGACCAACATCAAACAAACAACACCTTGGCAATAAAGCAATACTCCTTAATAAAATGTCTAAACTGCAAACTACAGACAGTGTTCATACATTAAAATACATGTATTTCTTTTATTTCGGGGCATGGTAAAAGGATGTAGAATACAGCACTTTAAAAAAGTTGGGTTTTTTTAAACTATAAACAGCTAGACTGTCTCAAACATTCCAGGCAAAAAATGAGAAAGCAGAAGAAAGATGAAAAATGTAACAAAGATGTTAAGAAGTTGCAAGAAGTTTGCTTTAAAAACTAGTTAGGATTTATGCCGGAGAAGGGAGACGCGGACACCAGGTGGTCATCAGCGTAACTCGTTTATTTCAGATACAGCGGTTGATTAAATACAGTTCTTAACTAGCTCATACATATTGCAAAAGTAAAGCTCATCATTGGCTAGCGTCATTTTGTTATACTTCTGCATTCTTGCGATCCTGCTCCTACCTCCTGTTTACAAGTTCCAGCTAAGACTCCCTCTTTCCAAGGACACCCTGACCTCGACACTACCCCCATCCTACATAGCTTCCAGCTCTAGTAAGTTAATCTGACTATGGCCCTTCTCTGCTAACCATGCCTGTACTAGACTCTCTACAGATTTACGATAGTCAAGACCCATGTTGGGAGACTTACTCTAAATTCTTTCCATCTTCTTCTCCCCCCCAGATATCCTACCATCTTCACAGCTTCTCATGAAACTCTTTCCAATGGAGCTACACCTCTGATTACAATGCACAAACTGAACCATACATGCTAGGTGACGAATATTGAGCAAAATTAAAAGTTTCAGTAAAAAAGTCTTAGGCCCAGTTTTTGTTAAACTCACCCACAGGAACCTGCATGGAGTTAACCATGTTCACCAAAACCACTGAATTCTTACAATATTAAAAAAGATTTTGATGACCTCTACTAAAACCACATCTCTTCCCTCCTTCAGAAAGGGAATGGTTACATCTCTCTACCTATTTAAATACTTCTTCTCTCCACAGACAGATTTGATAATTCCGCCAAAGTTGCCTGAACTTTCCCCTTCACCTGCCAGCCATGCCAGATGCTCCTGTTAATCCCTCCTGTTCCCAGCCACAGTCCATGATTGCAAGCCTGTGGCTCATGATTTAAAAATAAATGCAAAGCAATACCCATCCACCCCAGATGGTCCTACTTAAACCCACTGTCTACTAATTACCCCTGGAGAGGAGCTCACTTAGAAAGATTATAACAGAAAATATTGCTTTGTATGCCAGAGGCATAAAGAACATAAAACACCCTGAAAACTGAAGATTCCCTTCAAAGAGAGAGTGGCCCATGATTCTCTCAGTTTTACTGCTTGGTCTTGTGATTTTCCAGCAAAACTTAGCCAAAAATGCCTGAGGGAAGAAAAGAAAAAAACAAACTCAACTAACCAAAAAGTGATTAGTAGACTATTACGAAGATGAAAAACAAAAAAGTCAGGAGAAATATTTGCGTTTGAGAACAGAGACTTCAAAGATTCTGACAATAACTAAAACAGGAAAAGGCTGAGAAGATTACCAATAGAAGTTCAAATAATCAGCTTGAATAGGTCTTAGGGAAAAATGACACCATCGCAGAATACCCATTAGCCATACACAAAGGCAAGAGCTTCTGTACAAAAGTCCAGGCCCCAGCTACCTCTTAATCCAGCACACAAGACATCTTCAACAGCCTTCAACAATACTTTGTTTTCTCTCATCTCTGTGATTAGATCTTCCAAACCCAGCCAATTATTTAAACATTACATCCTATCTCAGCAACAGGAGGCACAAGGGAACTTCCTGCTCAAAACTACACCCTTAGCACGCCAAAGAATCATGAACTGAGCTTTAATGTAGAATTGAATTCAAAGCTATAAAGGTTTGGGTTCTACTATTTGTGACAAAAACTCAATTTAAATGCAATATTTCTAGCTAAATGATAATTAAAGTGACTTCTTGTTCAACCTCCTGGTTTTGTTTTCACATTTACAAGTTTATAGCCGTACACCTCTGAGGCTCGTGCCTGAACTTGGAGTTTCACACTAGAAACTAACACTTCTCCCGCTTCTCATAGAGGAAAGTTCTTCTCACATTTTAACCAAACCACTGACTTTGCACAATATAAAAACTGAAGTTATTTTTTCAAAAGTGAAAAAACTTCTTAAACTAAGGCTGAATTCTCAAGTGAAATCAACTCATCTCTTACAGCAATTATATTTCCACAAACTTTCCGATCAACTGAAAGATGCCTAAAGAGAATAGAGAGTTCAGAAAATACTCACACAGCATCCTTGAAGAAAGTCAATCAGACAAGGAGCAGTTCAGACAAGGGAAAGCGCATCAAAATCCCAGTATCCCAACAAGACACCTTTACTCCACTTGATTAGAAAATGAAATCACAACACAATTGGAGACATTCCCCAAGGACACTGTTCTGTTCTACACAGTGACCAATTAGGTCTTCCTCCCCCCACATTAATCACTTTTTAAGTAGATTATGTTAATGAACCTGCTCTTGAGCTGTTGGAAATTGAGCAAACAGCTCAAATACTGACATAAAAACAAGTGTCATTACGTCTTAGATAGGATGCTTCTCTGTATATTAATGCCACCTTATATTTCAGCCTACTGCTTTCAATCATCTGCACCCAGAGAAATATGACACTATTTGACTTTACTCATCAAACTTAGGTATTTTTCTATAAAAATCTTGGAAGGAAGCAGTAAGAAATTCAGTATGATATCATGACAGTACCTAGAATCCATTTCAATAAAAATCTGGAATCAAAAGCCCCAAAACATTCTGATACATAAAGTTTTCAGCCAGCTGTCAGATACCCAAACTGTGAAGGCTGGTGGATTAAGGTCCCCTCTTTTCACTGTGAAGGAATCCTGTCAGAGTTTAAATAATAGACAAAAATCCTCCCAGAACCAGCTATCCTACCCTCCCTCCACTCTCCAACCCCAGCAGAAGCCTTCCCCACTAGTGCAAGAAAAAGGAAGCAGAACCAAACCAAAAAGACATTCCAGACTGATCAGTATTTTAGATCAGTGTTAGCTGGGAAGGATGGAAGGGAAGACAAATAAAAGAACAGAAACCACGAATATAACAATGTATTACAGCAAATGCTGACTTCAAAATTAATATATGCATACTTACTCTCAAGCTTCTTAAAACCAGAAGCTTTCTTTTTAAAATTAAGGAATTGTTTACAGATAACCCACTGAGCCTCTGCATGACCAAATACAAATGTGAGTATTCCAATTCTCAAATAAATTCTGTGGGTTACTCTCAAAACTCACAGTTCAGTGACTTATTTTGAAATAATCAATTGTAAAGCAGCAATAAATCGCCAGTAGTCACCGGGTTCCTCAGCAATAGAGCACGCAAATGAAATATTCAGTGTTATCACTGAGAGCTTTTGAAGGAGCTATAATGTTGACAGGGCCTCTACTATTGGAAATTCAGCTGACTAATTGCCTCATACACTTGATTTACTGAGATGCTGAAAGTACTAATTGACAAATCTTAATGTTTTTGGATGTTCATTTAATACTTCTCAGAGTAAAGCATCGTACTAGAATACCAGATACAATACTTTTTCTCTCTAATTATGTAGTTTTAAAGAGACAAAAACAGCTCTGAAAGCATGGGGATTTTCTTGAATTCGTGTTTTTCATTCTCCAGTCCACATACAGATTTGTGTGCTATTACTAGTTTCTAGCTTTTTTCTCTCCCCAAAATGCACAGTGATACTAAGAATATTTCCATAAATTGGAGCGATCCCATTCATTACAAGATTCTCAGAATTAGGTATAAAAATACCATAATTTGGGTCAAAATACCTTAGTAGCAAAGCTTTTATTGTCTGTTATAAAGCATAAAAGTCATGCACAATAAACTTTACATGTACAGGACTGAGGCTTCACATGTATATAATTACAGAAGTAAGTTATTCATGTTTATCTTAGGCATAATTCATAACAAAGATATTATCAACTATCAGCTTAAGTATAAATTTTGAAAAAAATTCAAGGTCCCTTTACACAACCTATATTTGCCATTTTAATTTTTACTAGTTTTTGTCCTCAAAAAACTTAAGATGAAATAGCAGAGACTAATACCTTGTGTCTTTCCATCAAACATTAAGCGATTCTCAGACAATACCATATTATTAAGGAAAACACTGCTATCAATTTCTAAAAACAAAGCATCAATTGACAGTTTTTATATTATATACCAACCTATTTCAGTTTGAAACCTAAAGAGCTTCTGTCATCTAAGTTCAATGTTTATTTCTTTGTCTAAGATTTCCAACTTGCCCTGATGTGGTTACATTACAGTTCTCTTTATAAAAAAAAATTATTTTAAAAAAATTATTAAAAGCCATCCCAATATCCAATTTAAACATAATATAATCATAAATTTAGTTTGAGACTTTAACCTGCTTGAAAATTTAAAGAAAGGTTAAAGGGATTGAGTTTTAATTAAACATATCTGTAGCAATCTGACTCTAAATCTTAGGGTTTTTCAATCCAATTTCTCTCGAGAATATCATTCAAGATCATATGAATTGAATGACAATCTTCCATTCCTCCACTCTTTCCAAGTACACTATTGTCCCCTTTGGGAATGAATACTTTACTATGACTGACTGGTATATAGGAGAAACATAGTTTTTCCACATTAAAATGAATTTCTTTTCAGTTTTTTTTTCACTTCTTATTGACACATTTTGTTCAGGTCTAGATAGAACTACTCTAAGATATTAGTCCTAAATTTCTGCTTCATATGATGCATTACATGCAATATTTTAAATGAAGTAGGGTTTAGAAAACCATTCCAGTTTCTAGCTACCCTATTCTGGTATACATATACTTCCCCCCCAGCCTAAGCCAATTTACAAGTTATAGCCTCTTTTCAAAATATTAAACATATCATTAAAAGTCTGTTTTTAATCTTACCATCTCTTAAAATACATATTTAAAATAAATGCATTCTAGTCTTTAGCTGTGTTGAGTAATTTAACCTACACCCACCGTATGAAAACCTTCAGGAATGCGTGGGGTCGCAGCAAGCGGAACAGGGACAAGGAGGAGAATTTTTTTCATGTTTATACATATAAAACTGACCTATGAAAATAACCTGATCTAGCTGCCATCCAGTCTATATTGATACCTGAAATCGCTATGATCGAGCAGTAGGTGAACTATACACGATTCATTATTCAGTTTTGAATTAGATGACATATCTGATTTCAATATTAAAATGCAAGAACTACACTAACCTATTTATCAATGTCTATTCCAATAAAACGACAAGCAGTACTTCAAGGAAAGCTACTTTATCATTCACTACCTTAATTATATCAAACAGGATCATGGCTGAAAACAGCGTTGCACTAACTTTTCTGTTCGACTTCTGCATCAAAAATAGAAGTTTTTTTTTAATAAAAACCTTCCTAAAATAAAGATATTTTCCTTTCAGTAGTTTCCTCAGACAGGGATAAGGAATGGTACACATTTAACTTTGTGTTTAAGCAGAAGTAGTTAACCGCTTCAAAGGATTTTTTTTTCACATTGCTTCTTTGCGATATAAATACACTGACCGCTTCCCAGATCAGTATTTTTGTAAAATCAGAGCTGGATAAATAACACTGCATGCTTCTGAAATGCGGTTAAACGAACAAAATAATTTTACAGAAAAAGTCCCTGTTCAGTAAGAACCAGCAACGCAAGACCTAGTACTTTGACAAACCTAAACCTGAAGAGAGAGTAGAGGTGACAGGGAAAAACAAAACACAGCTCTCCAAAACCCCAAACAGAAAGGAGAGCGAGGAACTGTATTGCAGGACTCAAGAGCAAGAGGAATGTCACTTTCATTCAAAAATTTTCAGAACATAATTTGAGTGTAGCCAGCCTTCAAATAAGAAGCAAATTTATGTTTTTGTTTCAAATTCAAAGGGAATAGTCTTCCCGGGTCTCGGAGCAAGCAATGCAATTCCTCCTTGTAATCCTGCCACCTTCCCATTCTGCTAATATCCTTCCTTCTTCTGCCCTCAAAACAGAATAACTACTCTTTCAGTACTATTTAGTTTGATTTTAGGCTACTGTTTTCCAGTAGAGCTTTTGTCTAAACTCTCATGACAGGTGAGAATTCTTAAGGGCCTTAGTCCTTAGACAACACTGTTGCTTGATCAGTAGAAGAAAATAAAGCAAATTATTTTACTGTTATTTTTACTTCTCTGCATATAGTTTTATAAAAGCCTAGTTATAAAGCTTTAGAAAGAACTTCAGGTAGTTTAGACACAGCCTCGAGCTGCAGTGTGACGCAGTGTGACATGAGTCATTGCTTTTGGGGTATTAAAAAAAATGCATAACACTGACCATGCAACAGAAACACCTCTTCACAGGCTACTGCAACAGAGAAGAAAATATTATTCATTTAAGCCATGACATATATTTTCACTATCAGAATTTCATCACTGCGACAAAATTTTCTTTAAAAGAAGAGAATATTGATGTAAAACATTGTTCAGGGGAGAAGAAATTTTCCGAAGAATACTTACTGAAGTCACCTGCAAGAAACACTGCTTCTGCTCCTGGTGCCCACTCTTTACAGTATATTCCACCATCCGCAAGTTGGTTAACTCCGAAGGTTTTGTAACTTTTTGTAAATTTATCAAGGCCACCTTCACTTTCCTCAATGTTCTTCAAGTGGTTATAAAACAGAGAATACCTTGCAATGAAAACAGAGAATATTTTTTAGAAAGATTAGCTAGGGTCTCTCTTACATTAACAAGCGTAAAAACGTAAAAAAAAAAATTAAATGAAACACACTAACATGAAATTCACTGCTCTCTACAGGAATAGAAAAAAAATCAAATACAAACCACACAACTTTTCCATGGTTGTTACACAGTCTAAAGTTGCAATCTTCGTGTTTGTGAGTGCTTTCTCGACTTTACAGCAACATTTTGCACATTCAGTCTAAAACTACAACTCCTGATTGGCAGCCAAGAAATCTCAGTATTACTACACAACAGGAGAACTTCACACTCTGAACAGCCTAGCACTTTTCCCTCCATCTTATTAATATCAGACATAAGCCTCCCAGGGAGAGCTGGATAGGCCTGCCACATCTCTCACAGCCAGGTTTAATAGACAGACAATCTCAGGCCATTGAAAAGTTTGCAGTACAGCATGTTGACATGGACTGGTCCTTGCCGGAAGGGGCTCATTAGGCAACGTCTTTACAGAGATGATCAACAAGACTTTGCAGTCAGTCCCAGACACTGCAACAATTTGGAAAAAGTTACAGCTTCATAAAAGTAATTATTTGGACCATACCCTACTTACACCACCAGGAACTGAAATGCCCAAAACCTGTAACATAAACTTTGCTAGTAACAGCTTAGAGTTTTTTGCCATATTTTGCTATGTTTTCTCCAAGTATGTTTCTGGAATTGACAGTAACATCAGGTGTACAATATAAACAAGAGAGCCAACTCTGACCCCTAAATTATGAGCTACTTTGCGCAGAAGCACAGTTAAAATCTGCAGCTGAGCATTTAAATAATGCTACCTATACAGGTTTTTTTATTTGTTTGTTTTAAATATGACACTCCCAAGGTAAACTAGAAATGTGTTTGTGTTTCCATAAATGATAAAGAATCTCCTGAAGTGTATAGAAACCAGTAAGAACCCCAGCAAAACCAAACCTGTCTGCCTTATTATGCTTCCTGTATTTTGCAATAGGAAATAGAAGTACTAAACCAGCACTATGGAATAACACCTTGTTGGTTAAGGAAAAAGCAGCAGCGGTCTGCTTGCAGTGTCAGGACTTAGAACTCTGATCTGTCGTAAATTTTTGATTTTTTTGGCCCTGAATTAGTTCAAAGTAGATTAAAATGTCTAATTACTATTTAAGGTAGATAGCATTATCTGTATTAATTTAGAGTACTATGACTACTTTCAAGGTTAATCTCCCAGCAAGTTTTTATTATTTTATTACTAAGACTGATGCTCATCTTTAAAAGCAGAAAGATTTCAAAATCCCTCCAGGATACACTGCAGCAAATACACTCATAAGTACTTTTGCCCCTCCACTTCCATTATTCCTTTAATATTTGCTCACAGGCATAATCCGCAGAAGTGCATTACTAACTACTAGTGCTCTGATAATCAATTTCATTTATGTGCTTGAGGGAGAATATTTTGTAAGATTTCCAACTGTAAGTGTATTATATACATATACAAACTCAGTTGACTGACTTATATTTTAAACAACTACAATCACAAAGATTTATATAAAGCTTAAATACAAAAACAGAGCAAGTCATAAATAGCCTCAGAAGTTCAACATATATCATCTAGTAAATTCAAATTAAAGGGTTCTCCTTGGGGAAAAAAACCCAAACCAAACACTATAGCTTTAAAATTTAGGTAATTTTTAAAAATATGTTATGATACAAGAAGTATAGTTATATACACATAGATATCCTTCCTGTGTGTGTATATATATATTTAATTGGTTAAGGAAAAATATATATATATAACAAGAAGTATATTTCGTGTGTTATCTGCCATCCCTATTTCTCCGCCATACATCAGCTTTTTCAAAACTGCTGCCTGCCACATGCATTGCTTCCACCTTGTTCCACTGTGGCTGAAGCAGGATCTGTTTTACTATAGGTAGCTGCTGTAACTTCAGAGGAGATCTAACTGAAGCAATGAGCTTGACACAGGTAAAAACAGACGAAGAGATTTTGAAATATGTTATTTAACCAAAATTATTCTTTTCCTCCCCACTTGTGCCACAAATATATTTTCACAGCTTTAAGAACACGATTAGTTGGATAGTGCATTTCCCACATCAAGCAAAAAGTGGTGAGCTTCACTTTCAAACAAGTCAGTCACAAGCCCTTGAAAGCTGCAGAAGGAAATGAATCCTTTACTACCAGAGAGGAACAGCAGGCCATAAAGAAGGACTGAAACATCAGTGCAGAAAAGAAAAAGGGTATGATGCACTTCACATCACCTAGAGGTGCAACACATGCCAGTGGCCTACTCCTCTTCCTCAACATGATCCCTCCCTAGGAATTAAACCCCTTGATCTCATTGCAAAGAAAGAAACATCTAACAAATTCAGGATGTGAGTGGGGGATGGATGAAAATGGATTTTCAGAAGGCAATTATGTGATTCTGTATCTTTAGAAAAAAATCACTGCCAGTAATACACACATCATAAGCTCTTGATTTTTGTCATAAAAGTACTAAGAATACACCCACTGCTTCAATTTTTGTGTTTCAGTAAATTCAGAGTTTAAGCAAACCATGACACAAAGAGACACAAAGATTAAATGGCATTTAATATATGAAATGATCATGAGTATTTTTGTAAAAAAAGATTACTCTTTGCTCACTTTGCAAAGAGTGGTGAGCAAGACTACATGCGCAATAAATTATTTTTTGGGGGAAAGGGAGGGGAGGCAAAAAAGGGAACACGTTAGAACAACTGTTGAGAAAGAATGTATAACATTTTCACAATAATGGCTTTTTATGTAGGACAGATTTGGAACAAGCAACACAGCATCATGTACATTGAGTAAGAATGCTCCTTCAATTTGTACAAAAACACGCTGCTGGTAATAGACCAAGTTAATTCAGGTATTATTAGTGCTGCATCACATTGCAAAAATAAAGATTTTTGCAACAACTAGTGTTCTCTGTAATCGATTTAAAATTATAATCTAGAAAGAATTTTTTTTTAACCACGTCTTGAGACTATCCAAAAAGGAATTGTAGTTTGCTTAAAGTTCACCAAAAAAAACACCAACTCCTGAAATGGATCAACTACTTTTGCTGTGAACTATTCCAAAAACTCATCTCAGGAGATGAAATACACCTGGACACAGAACAACATTACTTGTCATAGAAGGCCTTGTAGAACAGCAGGAAGGTCTTGTAAAGCAGCAACCGTAGCCTGTTGCTCCTTTGAAGGAAAGGACTGAGTTAAGTACATGCTCATTTCCAGATTTAGGGAATTTTAAGGTTTTGCTTTCACAGATATTTTAGCTTTCATTTCTACATTACTAAAGCTTATTAAACACTCTTTTTTTTAATCTTCCAAAGCAAAACCCCAGGATTACACACAAAAAGTGACAGGAAATATTTATTTCTGTTCAATTCCAAATACTTATATTGTTCACTAATAGCATACAAGTCTTACAACAAGAGATAAAACACTTGATTAAGACTACATTTTGTGATGTCCTCTTCAACACTGAAAGTTATGTCATGTTCACTTATGCATATAGATACTTGTATGACTTACAACAGACTCTGAATGCATTTCATAAATGAAAATCACAAAATTCTGGACATGGAAACAGTCAACCTCAGCATCCAGAGCTATAAAGGCACAACAAAAGACCAACTTCTGTCTTCATACTTTTCAAGTTCTCAGAGCCTAACAACTGATTTCAAAGTCTCTTAAGATTTTTTAATTTCCCAGCATTAAAGTTGACACTGATGAGGATTACAAGGTAAAAACTATACCCAACTATGACTTGAAAAGTACAACCATTACCTTTGGGACAAAAAAACCTAAAGAGAACAAACAAGAGGATCCACAGAACTTCAGGTACAGAGGGTCTGAAGTGACTGAAAGAAGTTGCACGTGAAGTCCTTTACTACAGGTACAGCAACACATATCTGACAAGTGCAGGCAGCAGAAGGGGGCTACTTCTGGTGTATTCCTGGCTCCTGGAATTTTTATGAAAAAGCAAGATTTTCAAGTCCCATATTCATTCATCTCACTCCTGTTAATAGATCAATGTTTCTTAAAACTGAAACACTGAAATTGTTTTCTTCAGACTTACTGAAAAGACTTCAGTCTTAGCATTTCCCCAAGAACACTGAACGCCTAGATTGATATGAAGTACTACACTGTTACTGAATGCTTTTACACCAACATTTTTTCCCCTCCCCATCATTATTTCACTGTGAAACACTGGTAATCGTAAACATCATCTGAAACACGGTCAAAACAGTCTTTTCCTATTGTTACATTCATAATTTGTAACACAGCATTACTTTAAATCCCATGCTTTATATGCAGCTTTGTTTAAAGCCTTACAATAGAAGTGTAGGAATTGGCTGACTTTCCATAGAAGCAGGATTAAAACATTAAACATGAATTAGTATAATGGCTATCCAGAAAACAAGTATCTTGCCAATAAAATAACCTTCCAAGTGAACACATAAAGACAATATTACATCAGCAGCCACTTCAAGAATTGGCATGTCAGGCGAGCATTTATTCCTCACACTTCTACCACTGAAACACCCTCAAATATTTTGTCTTATGGATACCTATATATCTAAAATTTAAACAGTAGAAGTAAAGAGTTCTCAGTTTAATGCAAAATTATACAGACTTATACAAAAAAAATAGTGTTCTATTTATTTCATAACTTTGATATACAAACACCCGTGGTTCTGCAGTTCCTATGACCACTGACTTAATTCAACTATTGAACCCATTAAAAAAGTCTCAGGCATATGTTCAAGTTGGTAGCCTCAATATGGAGTATAAGAAGAATAAAGTTAAGCTTCTCCTTCCTCCCCAAAGTCGACTGCTTTATTGAAATAAGACTTTTGGCAGATTATCAAAGTCTGATGGTAAGTCAAAACACTGAGTTAGAGCTCCACATAAAGCTTTCACATCTTTATTCTTCCAAGCAGAAGAGGTACTAACTCCTTCCTGGCCACCTCGTAAAATAACAAAGAGGTATTGTAGTATTTTAAACTTTTAGATTTAACCACATTAGCTTTAGTTTCTTAGGCATAAGAGTAACCTAAACAGAAACTAATATAACCAAAAAGGCCTTGGCAGCACACAAGATACTCTCATTTAAAGAGGCAGGTGCTGAACTCCAAGATGGCTGCAAAAGACATCTTTATGCCCATACTCATGGTTTTTTACAAAGCTGTTGTTATTGCAGTTTACAGAACAGTCAGCTTATTGTAAGACCTGTGGCAACCACACTGAAATTAATGATTTCAGCCCCTCTTCTGCTTATGATGCTGATTTTAGTAGCTATTCATCTTTTAGATTTTTGTCCACATCAGCTTTTTTGTTATAGTTTATTTCTACAGTATTGGCCCACTACTAATGCTAATTTATTCAAAAGATGAAAGCAAGTAGGAGAGATTTTGATAATGGTATCTGGTATCCACATGGAAAGCCCAGTCCTGCAGATACCAAAGGGAACAGGATATGAAAGAAAATACCCAGTAAGGTACTCTTTGTAACCAAACCTTCCATTTCTCAGCAAATACAAACACTGAAATTAATGTCAGCGTTAAAGATAAAACCACAGTCCATAGCTTTATGAGGCTGTCCACAAATTACCTTTTTCTACTATTGCTGCAATGCCTTTGATGCAGTTACAAAGACTTTCACTGACACCAAAACCAGTGCAGAGTCCCCGCTCAGATTAGTGAGGTCCTGAGTCTCATCTTCCCCTTTACTCTGTAGCCAGTTATTCCCTCAAGCTCTTGTCATTCAGTGGGTTAGAAAGCAGTGGATTGAAGGAAAACCGAAGTAGGGAGATAAAGCTCTTCCTAAAGCAAATTTCTGCAGCCCAAGCAGAAAGGGACAAGACCACACTGAACTACAATTATGCAATAGAAGCAAATTCCTGTTTGCAGCTTCTTCTTCAATTTCATTTATCACTAGCAAACATATACCAAAACAGGAACCTTGGATTTTACTTCATTCTTTTCTCCACCCTCTGTTACGCACTTTTCATTTAGCTATTCAGAGTATTACACAGAGTAATCACACTTAAAGAAAACAGGAAGTAAAGGCACAGTAAATCTTGGGTAGGTATGACTACTTCAAATCAACAGATTTACTGTATTTTTAACTTTTACCAATTTTATAGTTGTAGCTGATTGACTTGGACTTGCTGCATAGACAAGTCCTGTCCTGTTCAGGCAATCTTTTTAAGACACATTGAAATAGATTAAGGAACATCAACAACATGTGACACACGCAGCCTTTGAACAATTCTGAGAGACATGTTTTAGAAGCACAGGATAGCAATGGATGATGATTATAAAGATCCAGGAGATGACCACTTAATTTTGTGTTTCTGCAGGTTAAAAGTAAAGTTGTTCCCTGATTCCGAAATCATGATCTTACAAAGTCTTTCTGCAGCTAAATCTGAATTTCCCAAACATTCTAATTGCTCCATTCACAAACTTGTTCACTATAAAGCAAATTGCCCCTCTACAACATTAGGAGCAATTTAAATCACACTTTTAGCTGAAAACTAAGGTTTCTGCAGGTTGGCCAGTGATATTAAGCTCCTTTTCAGGAGTAATAAAATCAACAGTTATCCAAATAAATGGAAGATATCGTTATTCCAATAAGGAACTTACACAGTTAAACCACTTCTGTTGTAATTCCTACCAAAAATGTGGGTTTTTACCAGCTACTAGAAGACCATCCAGCAAAGAACTCTGCTGAGTTCTCTGAAGAGTGAGCAAGAAAGGCAAAAACTTCAAAAAAAGCTTTTCCAAATTTTCTCTACTTGGCAGATAATGAGTAACTCCCAATTCTCTTTGGATGTTTCATGATTTCAGAATGCTGAGGTAAAGCATTTATGCATAGAACACTAATGTAGTTAACATCTCAAACTAAACACAGCATCAAAAATTAAGAAATATTTGCTTGGGATAAATAAAGCATAATCACTTGCTCTGTTGATAGCCATCAATACATGACAAGGTATCTGATTCAGCATCACCTCTTTTCAAAGTAATTTAAAGTACAATGACATGCAAGTCAAGCCCTAACAAAAAGTCTAGTATGTAGAAGCACGACAAAAAATGGACAGAAAAAGACAAACTACATATTTTCTTGACATCCTACCAGTAATTTCTAACAGATGCAAAGACCTATAACCTGCAAGGTCTAATACAGATAAATATCATTCCATAGTATTTTAGCAAGAAGATTATTGGTTGCTGATGAGCAGCATCTTCCCTGCTTTAACCATTAAGGTAACTTAGTGGCTTTGGCAGAATTTGACAGCTGTAATGTTTTAGCCATCAGCTTCAGAATGAACACACACATTCTCAATTCAGAGCCAAACGCAGGAGAGATTATAATATGTACCAAATGCAAACTTAATAAATGACTGCATTAACAATTCCTCCACCGGCTTATCTAAACTGGTCTCAATCCTAAAAACAATCCTGCTCCCCACCCACCTTCCCCTGGCCAATATTTAGAGGCTCTCTTATACACACTCTTGTTCATCTCTCACCCACTTCATTTTATTAGAAACACATGGATGCACCTCACAGGGCAAAGTGTAACAAACTACTAGTGTTTAGAGGGACCAAGAGGCATTTTCTTTCCATCAGAAGCCCAGCAAACTACTTAGAGACATCAGTTCCAGGAGAGGAGAAGAAAGAAGCGTGCATGTATCAACACTTCCTGCAAGAAAGCCATTTACTTTAACACTAATGGAATAAAAGGTATATAGTAATTCAAAAAAACTGAACAACTAAAGCACACACTCCTCAAGGAACAAAATAAGACCAATAACCCAAACAAAGAAAAATGAAAAACAAAAAAAAAAACCCACAGACAAACACCCAAACCTTAAAATACTAAGCTGTGTTACAACCTCCTGGAATGGCACAGCTATGTATATTCTGTATCTGACTAAACACTCAAGACAGCTTCCCTATCATGAAGACACAGGCTAAATAAGACAGCAATTACAAAATAATGAGAGTTCTATATATTTTTTCTCTGTATGTAAGGAGACAAATTTACCAGCAGCATAATTTCATTTATTTAGGTATAGGATTTCTTCATTTAATAGTCGTTGTCTCACTATTCCTCTGCTAAGTAGTCTTTATTATGCATGAATTGTATGCTAAAGCCCCTCTTCTAGCTATAATAATTTGCTTCACTGTTGTGATGATATCTGAACTTGATGGAGTTTCTGGAATTAATGTAACTACAGAGAAACTGCATCACATCTGAGCAGAAAGCTGCAGAAATGCAGCAACAGATTTTCTTGAAATCAGTAGACTAAGGCTGCGTGAGCTCATGTTTCATATTACACAAGAGAAAATAAACTGAAAGGTCAGTTGAACAGTTACAGCATTGCCCTTTTCCAAGGTAATCAGCAGAGCATGTAGCAAAGACTTGAACACAAGCGTGACTGGAAAGACAGTAGCTGATAAAGAGGCTCCTGCTGTCAAAAGTAGTGGGACAAGACACTGCTCTCTCTCGGTGACTATCGAAGAGTGGGGCACACTGAACACCTTATTTCACTAACTCTGATTTATTGCTTTAGTTTGAAATCATGTTCTTGTTCAACATTCAGGTTTCCATATTGCCAAAATGCACTAGAAAATGTAATATTGAACATTAATCACATTCACAGGTAACCTACAGGAACAATATAATTATTAATTTGTTTGTAATAGGGACACAACAGAGTCAAAAATTCATCTGGTTTACTAATGCATTTTTATTTTAAATTCACAAATTCTTCTCATTGTTCAGTACTATTTAACTGGAAACCATAGATTAGATTTTCTTCCCATGTTAAAAGCAACTTATTGTTCCTTTTCTAAGCATGTATTTATTAGTGGAACATTCAAAAACCATTTCTACTCACCATATCAACATATGCTTAAAAGCCCCTTAATCTGGAAAGAACTCAAGATGTTTTATTTACCAGAATTCATTTTAATGAAGCTGTAAACAACAGCTTATCAATTCCCATTTGATTCCACTGCCAACTATTGCTAACAGATTACCTTTGTGTTAATAGAAATCAAAGTCCAGTTTGGGGGAAAGAGTCGGGATTACTACAGCACTACTACAAAGTTGAAATCAAAACAAAGTAGCTGTGCAAGACACTTCAGGGGAAAAAACCACAGAATTTTTGTAAAAATAATTCGTAATTCCCTTCTTGGTGGTCAAGTGTCATTAATTCTTGCAGGACTTCAGTAACCCGGAAGCACCAGTTGGTACCATTTCTAACACATTTATTTGAGCAGTGAGAACCAGCTCACACCTCCTACAGGCTGTAAAAGCCCTGCACAGTGACAAAATAATACACTTCAATAACTCTTTAATTTTGTTTTAAAGCTGGTTTGTATATTGTGAGTTTGAGTTTTTTATTAGCTTGCCACAGCAGCAAACATAAGCAGACATGGGTTTCTTTTCAAACTTGGATTTCAAGTCTTCTGCATCAGTTTGAGTTCCACATTGAAAAGCTGCAAGTAACATTAACTGCAACAAACGAAGCTCAACACAAGGCTAAGGACTTATCTTTCTAAATAATTCACAAGAAATTAAAACTGAAAGTTTTATTTGTCTACCAAACAGAAAAAAGCTTTTAAAACAGAAGTCAGAACTCCCGATTTATTTGAAACAAAACACCAGATATTCCTCGCCACCTTTGCTACTCATCCCACTTTGGCGGGAACATGACAGAGTAAGTTGAATTCCCTGACAGAAAACTGCCCAGCTGCTCTAGCTACAGCTTCATTGCTCATTTCCACAAGTCTTATTTCACCTCCCTTAAAAATATGCTCCAGAAATTAAAAATAAAGTCATGATACAATGGAACAGATCAACAGCTTGTATATTCAAACTACTGTATAGGTCACTATTTGAAAGATATGCTAGAAACATAAATAAAAATTCTCATCCTTGATAAATATTAAACAAACACAACCTCCTCCTACTATATGGTTGTTTCTTTGTCAAACTTTAAACAGATTTAAATGGACAGCCATCTTAAGAGGCTGTCAAAAAGATGGTTTGAGAAAAGGTACCTATAGCAACACCTGGCTTCTTTACTACCTCTCCGAACCTTTCTCCCTGTAACAATTTTCCTCTCCATGAACCTACAGTGTTCCACCTAATTAAATAACCCCTTACATCCTATTAGTTTTAGAATGTGCATGTACTCATGTACTATCTAAAAGACATGATTTGTTTTCTTTTTGTCATGCCCAAACATATACTCCCAATCCCTCTGTCATGCGCACGAATACACTCCCAGTGTAAGCTTCTTCCTGGCCTTTTCATTTACCTCCGTATTTTATTGTAACAAACACAGCTTCACGGTACTCCAGGAAAGAAAAGCCTGTGTGAGATTTTTACACAACATCAAAGCTAGAAAAACAAGTATTAAACATGGAATGAGAAGGAAGGACTATTGCTTTGATTACTGACCACTATGCCAGCTTTGATCAGTCGCCACTGGTTTGATCAGGGAGTGTTGTCTCTGCAGGCTCAGGAGCTGTGGGGGCTGTTCACACGGACCACAAATTCAACTCCCCCAGCACTCCTCCTCTGCTTGCTGGGTTCCCTGTAACACCTGGGAAAAGCAGCCTTTGTAGAAGACCTCTAGTGATTGGAAAATAAGATCTGGGATATTTGGGGTGGGGGGAGGAACACCATTATCACACCAGCTCTGGTCACCTCAGCAGAAGCACCACAGTGGCCTCACAGCACAGACTATTCTAAATTTAATTCTTAACTGCTTTCACTGCAGATGGGACCAACAAGGGAAACCAAGCACGCTTAAACATTTATACAGCCCACAATGCCAAGTCTTTCTAATTTACTGTGAGTGTACTAGAAGTATAATTAGAACTTGTGTACTTGAGAAATGTCTGTAACTAGTCCCAGGCAATCAAGTCTATTCCCACAGAAGACAAGCAAGCAAAAAGGAAGTATTGTTGTTAAGGGCTTCTGTGAGTAGTTTATTCGACAGTTTACGTCATTCGCAGCCAAGCATTTTCAAGGTGCAGTCTAAACACGTTTTTTCCAGACTTCAGTTAGAATGAATACCAAGATAAGAAATACTAATCATTAACTAGCTTGTATTATCCAAAAAAAGGTAAACATCAGATTCTCCAAGTTGTTATACTGAATACTTTAACCTTTATAGAAAACAGAAGACTTCAGCTTTTACATAGTCCGGCTATTCTTGTGAAACATTAAGGTACTGTATTTCTTTGACATTTCTTTGACATCTCTAATCTGACTAAAGCCGTATGATTTGCTGCGTCACAGAAATTTGTTAAGCACATAACCAAAAAAAAAAAACCACTGCCCAGCAGCTGTTGCATTCATCCCACATAGCCACTTCCACATGATTTAAGCTCTGACTTAAATTCCAAGACATCTCTCTTCTGATGGGATTGTAGCTGTATTGGATGTTAGGGACAGCCCAATAATCTTAGGCATCATTACTTTGCAGCCTCCGAGCACACGAATCTTGTCTACAATGCAACTTGTCTGTCACAACATTAGAAAGCTTATGATTCAAGTTTTGAACTGATACGACTAAAGAAAATTGCAAACAAAAGACAAGAGAGAGTATTAAGTAATACTTCATTACTATGCAAGACTCAAATCTCTTAATAAATCAAGGCACAGCAAGGCAAGCAAGTGAAGTTTACAGCAGAATTTTAAATATCTGAAGTGATGAGGTAACTTGGGACACACAGAAAACCACTTGCAACAATTCAAAGCAAAACTACAAACTCAGAAAGCCTGGTATTGCCAGGGTTAGTCATCCTGCACGTGCAGGTGGAACTTGTCTTACTATGAAGTACTACTGGGAAAACTTCAGAGATCATGGAATAAATGCTTGTCTAATATCAGGAGTTAAGAAATATAAGATGAACAATCTATTTACTGATTAAATTGGTTTTTGAAATTCCAGATTTATCTTCTCTGCTTAAGCACCTTCTAAAACAACTCCTTAAGTTAGAGACATCTTTCATATAAAATTTTGACATAAGCTTTATTTATACAAAAGCTTTTTCATAGAAAATTAGTATTACTAAGCACTCACTTCAGATGAATACGCTTAAACAGCAAATAGGTTGAGCAACATAGTAATGGATTATATATTGGAGAGAATTGACCTTTTTAGTAATTTTCCACTCATTATGACATTCTTGTGACTACTTTGTATGGTTTTTTTCCCTGTATAGAGGAACTTAGACAATTTGTGCTGGCTGGCCTGCTTGAAAAGCTGTATTTTAAAGTACCTGTCTATTTTTAAAGCACAAAATAGAAAAAGCACTGCACTATAGTCTTGATTGAAAAATATAAGTGTGTATATGAATATCTGCAAATCTGATTGTTTACATCCCCTCTCCCATCTGAAACTCATACTACAAAACCTAAAAGTAATATCTCTTTTACTGGAACTAAGCCTAGAAAATACTACTAGCTCCAATTCCCAGCCTGGAGAGCTGCCAAAGAAAAGCCTACAAACTGAAGCCAAGCAAGACAACAGGTTAGTCCCAAAGCTTCAGTCAGCACAGCCTCCTTATTTGAGGTCAACTTGATACGCACCAGCACAAGGGAATAACAAAGCAGAAAAACCATGAGCCAAAACTTCAAGTATTCACAGTTTTTTTAGCAAATTAACCTCTTCATTTGTGAGCTACATATGAAGAATAAAGCTGGTAATACTAATGCTTCCAAGGCATAAAGGAAGATAAACAATATTGCTAGCTATGCAAAGAATTAATGTGTTTAATTTTTCATCATATTGTATTCTTTACATCAGAGTAGCTTGGCTATTTATTATTCCATAAATAAGTCTATAACCTGTAAACTGCATATAACCCTCCCAGAAAGGCATACTTAAACTTTTCCTTCTGTTCTTGGAGAGCTTGAACTCACATGCAGCTTCTACAAAGCTACACACACATTACCATCTATAGGCATAATCTCCTCTTCTTCCCCTTCTAACACGCACAGTTTGTGCACTGCCAGTTAGAAGCCTTTTTCAATTGTCATCTGAACTGGTACAGGATGAAAGATTTGCAAGTAAAACATATGCAAAAATTGATAGGGGGTGCCAGCTAGAGAGAAGAAAATAAATATTCTCTTAGGACCAAGGCCCCAGAGAGGGTGAAGAATCTGTTCCTGTAGGTTTGACATGCAAGAAAACAAAATCCTGAACAATCCAGTCGCAATTCAACATCGATCCAGTCCTGAACAGGAGCCTGAGACACAAATAGCATTGAGAGGTCCCCTTCAACCAGAATTCTTCTGTGAACATTAATACTTCACATCTACTGTAGCTAGACAGTTCTGCTTCAAAAAAAAAAAATAAAACCACCACAAAGAACATAAGATATATAAAACCAACAATGGAGATCACAACAGAAATACTACAAGCACTGCAAACGCCAAACATTCTAGTATATTTTGGATTACTGGCAATCACATACATCTCCCCTAAGCATGCATTAATTTTCCTTGTTTGTGTATCTACGCACACAGGAATTCCACAAGGCTAAAACACAAAAAACCACAGACAAAACAGCCCAGCTACTACCTTCAAAGTAGTTCAGCATCTGTCTTCCTTTGCAAAGCACAAAACATACCTCTACATCACCAAAGAGGGAGTCAGACAGTTTGATTCATTGCAGTGTGATGACTAGAATTAGTGTAATGCCACACATTATGTAGCCTCTTACACAGCAAAGAGCTGTTAATATGTATCTCGTTTATTTTTAAATCTGAAATAAGACTGAATTCTTATAGCTTAACATTCATTTACTCTCAGAAAAACTCCTAATTATTCTCACTTTTTTTTTGGAGCTGCGCATTTAGTGCCTTTAAGAATGTGCACACTAAATGAACGCCTAATTCCTTTTAAATGTTAAACCACAGAGTGGGTGATTGTTACTGCAGTTACGTTTCATGTCCTACATGGAGAAAAAGCTCATTTAAGTTTTCCAGCACAAGATGTATGTATCATGTGAGGAGGAGAACAATCAGCAAGTTTCAAATTTAAATGTTCTTTTTTCCTTTACATGCACTGGAAGGCACCTCTGTGCACGGCAGTGGGGTTGGAACTGCATGATCTTTAAGGTCTCTTCCAACCCAAACCATTTGATGATTTTAAGAAATACAGCTGAAAAAAACAAATTTTCAATTTACCAGAAAACTTTTTAAGAGACGCTTCCTACGTTTATCAATTATTCCTAATCAAGCATCAATTTTCAGGTTGCTTACTGAGGTAAAATCCACAAAAACAAGATTCATGAAGGCACAGTCAGTATATGTAATGACCAATACGAACAAAAAGCGTTCTGGACAATATTAAGGAGTCCAAACCAGTAATTCATCCCTCTTTCCTAGTATTAAAAGAGTTGCTAGAACTGCACTGCACTTATGTGTAACACTTGACTTTGGGGGAGGCTCACATCTATTCTCCAACACAAATCTCAACTTGCACACATTATACAACTCTGTTCTATTAGACCCTTTAGCAGCACACAGGAGCTAGTCACCAGCCCTCTTATTCAGCTCCTCAGGCTCCCAGCACTTCCCAAGTCCAGGACAAGCAAAAAGCAGGGTCCCACAGCCAGGACCTGACCTGTTCTTTGCCCACAGCTTTCCCTTTTAGCAACATCTTCCTTCTCTCCTTCACCTCAGTTTGGAGCACAGGCAGGCTTTGAACTCCCCAAGTAACAACTTTTCACCATACAGGTCTCAAAACAGGTACAAATGTCCATGTCAGTTTTATGAATCTGACATTTCAAGTAGCTCACACATAGCCAAGACACACAGGAAAAAACAAAATAAAACAAAACAAACCTACGAAAACAAAACAAAACCAATTCTGTTAAAAGTTTAAGGAATCTTGAAGGGAAAAGCTGTTCTTTAATTAGCTCATTATTTACAAATGAAATTATTGAGCAAAACAGGTAAGCACTTTCAAAATATTTTGGCAGAGGCAGATGTCAGCAAACATGAATGACAACGAACATGATATGGTAACCTTTTACTAAAACAAACAGAATGCCAGGCCTAAACCTAAAAACTAAATCTTGTCTCACTGCTGGTCAGCTCACTCTTTCTAGACCAAATTTCAGTGTCAGGCACCCTTCATTTTTCCTTTAAGAATAAATTCCAAGTAGCAACTAGTTGCCGAAGTGTTTTGTGGGGGGGTTGTTTGTTGGGGTTTCTTGGTTTTGGTTGAGTTTTGGTGGGAGGGTGGTATGAAAGCAGTTTCTTTTGCGTTCACCCCCATAGCTGCTATCTCAGCCTACCTAATTATTGATTTCCTATTTTGTTTGTTCTCCCAGAAACAAAAATAAACCTAAAACTAAGTTTAACTTGCATCCAGGACAGCTATTCTAGGTCCATTCAGTGAACTTCAAACTTTGCTTACTGCTAGAGTTCAGAAAATCCTCACCCCTTGGACAGTTCACAGAGAAACTCAGAAAGGAAAAAAAACAAACAAAATCACAAAACTCCACACCCAAAAAGTCACAGAAAACACACACACACAAACAGCGCCTTCCCCAATCAAATCCATTAATAACACACCTTAATGAGTTGAGTAGCCAAATAATCCCATTTTATGAACAACTTTGAAGACTGAAGAACAAATGCTGCCACAATTTTAGTTTGCACTTGTAATCTCCTTTATTTTTGAGCTGTACGGCTCTCATTCCACTAGCTCCATACAAACTGACAATATCCTTTACTCCCTCAGCCCCGAGGTCACCTGGTTCATGAGTTTTCATAAAGAATTTCAGTAGTATGCAGCATATTCCAATTGAATATTTCAGTGTTAATAAAATATATAAGTCATAACAATGACACAGAATCAGACAGATTTTGTTCCACAAGTACTTTTATTCTGAATGTTTACAACACAAATACCCCATAGACATTACAGGAACAATTAAAAAAACTGTTCTAGATTACTAAGTACTTAGGTACTTGACTACCAAACTTCCATCTTTCTAAAATATTTTTCTTTCTTTTGTAATTAATGCTATGGAGTGAATTCCCTCCGCTACCTTGCAAAATAACCCAACTGCTGTATTTTTTTAAAAGAAAGATTTATAGTATAAATCAGCCTCAGAATCCCAAACTTCTCAAAGACCACCAAGTGCTGGCTTGCACACCAACAATACACACTCCAGACTGCTCCCTGTGTAAAAAGAACACAATAAAGGCTTACAGGGAAATGGTTCTCATGGCAGGCAAAAGCAGGAATGAGGTAATTAATGTAAAGAGCAAACAGAAGATGTGATGCAGATATTTATTAAGATCTGAAAACACACAAAAAGTCTGTATATTTTATCCTTGTATAATACTTAGTCAAATTCAAGATACCTTTGCAGTGATCACAAGGGTTGTGCATTGTCAGAAATGTATGATGACATGATTTTTGTTTGGCTGGGTTTTGGTAGAGTACAAACATTTCCTATACAGCATTCCCTGGAGTACTGACACAATCATATCCAACACAAATTGCAACATGAATAATGCAGAAGCTATTTTTTTAAGATTTGACAGTTACCTCTGTTTCCAAAAATTTAACAAAAAGCAGTTATGTGATTCTATCTACTAATAAAAATTTCTTAGTGATATCTAGTCAAGATATTAGAACCCTAAGAATTAGTGAAGACTCACAATGAAATATGCCATTATTTCACCTGAAGGTCGATAGCCATCTTGCTCACACAGACACATGATACAACGATGCAATTATTTAAGCTCCCTGCATTTGGCCATCTCCCTTGTCAGCTATCACAGCAGAGCACAAAGGAATGAGCAGGCAAAAGCAATAATCCACCACAAAAGTTATTGAGATTTCATGTGATCTGCAATTACCATGTCACTGCAATAACCATCACGAAATGCAACACTACAGGTTGCAATTACAACCTGTTTGCTCCAGTTATCTTATGACTACCCTAACTATTAAAAAATCCTACCCAGACAACTCCCATACCACACACTTCCCCTTCATAGCTGGGAAACAGAACACAGCAGAGTCTGGACACGTTTTCTGAAAGAGATGTAACCCAAGGTTTCACCACAACCTTTAGACAACCTTTAGGTTGTCTGCAAAGCTGCATTTCCTATTTCCTTTTGCTCCCAAGTTTGCCTTGACTCTCACAAAACTCACGTCTTTTAATTTTATTTTTGCTGAGGCAATGAAGGTTTTTAAAAGTTGCAGAGTGAAGTTATTAGATAAGACAGGAATTCAAATTTATATTACAATAGCCACTGTGTGTGTACATGCATGTGAGTGTATGAAATCCCACTGGATTCATCCAATCCCAAATTTGTTTTGGCTGTATTATGAATGGCAGAAGCAGCAAAGTATATCAGAATCCTATGGTAGTATGTGTAACACTATCCTAATATTTTATCCTCATCATGTCACCACCTATCCAGGCTTCCAAGTCAATACAAGTTTTGAAAGGCTAAACTTGTAATCTGATATCCTGAACCACAACTATAACAGACTAGCTTGTTTGCTGGGGATATACTCAATTTTAATATTGTTTAATAAATAGCTCTGTTATTCAATTAAGGTCATACATGTCATCCGTACTTGGCAAGACCTATCACTGTAAAACCTCCCCACTTTATTCCACATCACAAACGAACCTTTCCTGAGTCCACCTGTCAAGACCACAACTTTCCCTTTCCTTCAATTCCCTTGTGGTTTCTTTCATAATTTACAAGTGAATCGGTTGATGAAAGAGTATCAATAGAAACAGCAGGAAAAAAGAAAATCTTAAGCCAAAGCTTTTAGCCTAACAAATGATGCATTCATTGCCAAAGCACATGCACAACAGCACTCCATCTCTCCTGTTTTCTAGATGCCTCTTTACATCTTACAGGCTATTAGATTTTTACCAGGTGAAAGCTCACATCCCACTGAATTTTGAGGTTTCTACAATGCCTCTTCTCTTCTGAAAGGGAAAGCAAACCACAGCAGGAACACCACCTTGATGAAGCACAGCAAGACCTAGAGAACTCTTAACTGGCACTTTTCAGTTCCCTCCTATCTTCTCCAACAGAGCTGTTCATGCAGCCTCAGTCTTGGTCAGCCTATTCTACACAAAGCTTTAGAAAGCCAGAAAAGTAATTTACGAGCTGCAGGGGATGGAGTACTTTCTTTGCACTGACATTTGAGAATCAAAAACTTCAGCAAAATAGATTCAGAAAGCTAATCTAGTAGATGTAGATATTATAAAAAACACCTTCTAGTTTAAAATAAAAATATCCATGCATCTGAAAAATTTTATGGGAATACACCACTGCAAAGTATGAAAGACATTTTAAAAACAGCCACAAAGTACTGTTTATGGCTACTTTTCTATTGCAGTTTCCCTGCCACAAGAATTATGGTCCTTGAAAAAAAAAAAAGCTTATTCTTCTCCTATTCATCACTTATGCTTTTGCACAATCAGAAATCTCAAAGCTAGGGTTTGGAGCCATCATATCAAAATTATGTTTCCCTGTGCCAGGAAGAAGCAAGCGCTAGCTTCCAACCACTCCAAAAAGGTGGTAAAGAAGTTAATTTAGGAATTTTAAGGTTTTATACCATTGTTTCTCTGATACAGATCTGTCTGATCTTGCTCTTACTAGCAGCACTCACTGAAAATACCAGGAGTAATGGTACCAAAAAAACTAAAAAAGATCCCCACAAACACCAAAACACAGCACAAGCCACTTCTGGTCTTTATTCTCCTGCTTTTTCTCAACTAGTCATCATCACTACGGCAATTCATGGAAAACCAAAGGACAAAACACATACCTGTTCAACTCAACAATATCTATGCATTGTCTGTATTAAACAACATTGTAACAGACATGACTGCAAGCACCATGTTGTCTGACACCTATCACGGAGTAATACCGACAGAATGAATGCCAGAAAAGGTTCCAGAGGCTAAAAGCCTTCTCCCTTCTGACAAATCCCTGAATTTCTTACAGTTCCTGGCAGACAATCCACACAGCCTGGGAAAGAGAACCAAGATAAACTTAAGAAACAGAATAAGGGAACAGAACAAAAAAAAATATTGACACATTTAGCACATCTGCTCTTTTGAACAAGAGAGGACTGGACAGACAAACCTTAGTTTGGAAAAAATGTCAAAAAATAAATACAAAAACCACAGTTTACTACTATCACATTGCTTTTCCTCACACAGACTAAACATGGCTTGTATTAGACAAATGTCATGAAGCATTTAATAAAAACCTATCTGTGGAGAAATCTCAGTGGCATTTTTACAGTTATTTAAACAAGCAATTACATACAGAGGCTGCTGACAAGAGTCAACAATACCCAGAGCAGCCTTTGAAACTGATAACCCACAGTAATCAGTGGAGTCAAATACCTGAAGTTCAGTGTGTTTCCTCTCGTCAAAGTCCACAAGTTGCACAAATGCGGTGTCAGACCTTGTACTTCAGTCAGCCCCAGCACCACCTAAAGGAATTATGCAAGTGTACCCAGGAGCTGTCTCTAACCTTCCCAAATGTGAAGACTGCTGTTCTAAAACCAGGTTTACATAAGAAATGCTTGTCAATGTATTAGCAAACATTACTGGTGAGCAATGTCCTTCTTACTGAAAAAGTCTTTAGTGGATATGCCATTAGATGAAAGAATTCATCACTACAGGTTATGTAACAGGGTTGAACTGGGCACCAGCAACAATTTGTACTGCAGAAAGCATGCTCTTACACCATAAACTGTGTCAATATTGTGTGCTATATTGGTAATGTCTTTTTGTGGACATTTACTACTTTCTGCGGACTTTCTACTTCAATAACTCCCTCTTTTGGTTTCCCTGTCAAGGAGTGCAATTACTATCCAACCTATACCTCAGAACTCACTACGCATTTTTGAGGAAACACTGTCAAAATCCAACAACAGTAACTGACAGGTACTGGGTTTGCAGAAAACTACACTGATCTCCACTACATAAGGACAAACCAGCTGTTCAGTGAGATACCTGGAGAAGAACCAGGTCTTGACAGACTTGGCATTTCTGGCATCTGTAGGGCTTGGGAGGTGTTTCTGTCAGAAGTCATTATGGTCAAAGTGGTCTACAATGACACTTAATGGACATAATTGCCACTTACAGCTCCCTCCATTTTAAGCTGGAAATCACTCAAGACAACCCTGACTGTTGCTGAAAGCTCAGTCTGATGTCTACTTTGACAGCAATATCTTATTTATGATATTAGGGAAGGTCATGCCTTACTTCTTATTCTGCAACTCAAAGCCCCCCATCTCAGATGAAGTATTTGCTTCTGCTGTAGAAGAAAGTCTGTTTATGTCATTGTTTATGCTACTTACTGCTAAGCAAAAAGCCAAATCGCTTGGCCAAAATACAGAATGCCTGATAGTCACACTCAAAGACATTGTTTGTTATCTTGTAATATTCAGTCCATAACTTCATGGTCCAGAAGAGATCCTATTCACAATGCAAAGACACTTTAATCCAGCCATTGTTATTGTGCGGTAACAACATTCCTGCTTTACTGGCTGTGCTAAAATAGTTGACATCCAAGCCCTATTTTGGTCCAAATTTAATAAAATTTCAAGCGAGAATAATCATTAGTTGTATTTAAGCTTTAGTAAAGCTTTTTCTGTCCTTCCTGAATTCACAAGCTGTAGCTGAAATACACATATCTCCAAACACAAACTAACAGTGTATTAATTTTACTCATTTGGAACCCACAGACGCTTTGTACCCATTAAAAGTGTAAAGAACTAGGTTAACTTCTGTACTATGAACACTTTTTCGTTCTATTATCAGTTCACGGAAAAAGCAGGAGATTGCTTTCCTCAGAAGACAAAGCATATTTTTGAACAACCAGATTTATAGATTGAGTCTTTCATTGTCATTTAAGAACCTTATCAGCATCAAGAAACTTATATTTTTATTATCCAGTTGAAAAGGTTAAGAGAAATGGTTTAAGTTTAAGAAACAGATGCACGGAATCTGTTGAATTAAACTGTACTGGGAGCCTTGCAGAAGAGGAGCTGGTGACACCTGCTCTGATTGGAGTTGTTCTTAAGGCTTGAGCAGCCTGAAGGTTCACCTGAGCAGCAGTCACTACCTGCGTGTGATGACAAAGTGAATTTTAAACTGGTTTATGTGCCATCTTCAGTCCTAAAACATGCTCACACCTATCTCTGGAACAAAATACCTTCAAGTCAGAGAAAAGACAGCTCCTGCTATAAGTCAGCATTCACTGCATGGCAAATTCTGAGGATAGAAGAGGGGAATTTATATGCAAGTAACAAAGCTAAATGTGCCCACATAGTATCAGAACATGGTAATACTGTCAGGCAGTAAACTTCTCTAACCTCCCCCAGTCTTGCCTCCTGCAAACTTGAGCTTTTCAACCATCGTCTCCCACAGCAACACGAAAACAACACACATTTCATACATTACTTGGTTAGACAGCAACATTATGATCCAAGGACTCTTTCCCAAAAAGAGAAAAAAAAAAGAAACACCATACCAATTATTAGGGTTTTGAATTTTTGAGGAAAGTTCGACATACACATCAACTGTGTGGCATCTAAAACAGGAGGGAGATGAAGGGGGAGTCTTCAGCTTTGAAGTGTTTTTAACTACATGAATTTACAGCGTTCAAGTGAAGTAGCAAATAATCTGATTTATGAACTCATACACTTATTTATTTTAGGACAAGTAGCAATAGAAAAAGCTCTTCTGTCCAAAATTTTTTGATGAAACAAAGAAAATGCAAAGAAGTTTGGTAAATATCTCTAAATGCTAACACTTATTTATAAATTTTTGTCTGAAAGAACTAATCACTGTAATCACATTCAAATTACACTGCAATAGCAAGCAGATTTTTTAATAGTAATCTGCTATTTAAAGAAAGACTGTTGCAAGCCTGATTTTTTTTCTTAAATACTTTCCAATTGTAAACAGGATTAAAATAAAGCAGCAATATTTTGAAAAAAACTTTCAGATGTTTATAATATTAAGCATTAAGGAACTCTTATTAGAAAATTTGTAACAAATACGCCATATATTAAGTCAATGAAATCCATAAACCATAGTTAAACTTGCCAATGAACTCTAGTGGAGGCTCGAATTACACACAGACTAGCTAAAAGTCCTCAAAAAAAGCTGTGTCTGTATACACTTACGCATTAAGCACATAAAGTGCAATTAATAAAGATATTTTTATGGTCTTCGGGGAAAAGATATAAAAAGCTGCACAGCAGACAAAAGAAAAACTAGCTTTCACACTCAGAACAAACTCTACACCACGAAAAGCTAAGATACAACTACTTTGAATTTTGCACAGACTAAACACAGCTGTAGGGATCCACTTCCTCCCCTTTTTCAGGGGGGAGGTTTGTGTTTGGGGGTTGCACGTGGAGGCAGGGCAGGGAGCAAAGAGTTAAAACACAGACCTTTCTGATACTCTTACCAGTACCAAACTCCTACCTCGACTGACCTCTTTAATCCCTTTATCTCTTTAGACTTTCCCCCTCACTGCCTGACAAAGCAGCCAGGAACGCCTCTTTGGATTTGCTTTCTCCAAGAAAGGGGAGAAGCTGCTCAGACAATGGACACAGACCGAAGTGTGTAACCCAATGGCTATGCTTTGCTGCAGCCTCTCTCCCACCACTTTGGGGCTTGCCAATTAAGAGATTATTTTTCTGCTCATGCTACATGCTGAAATTAGTGCAGTAATCCAAAAGTACCTGTTGTTGCTCAATAGTTTGCTAGTTTGTTTTGTTGCTCGAAACAATTGATAACCAGCACCAAGAAAGTAGCCAAGAGCTGAAGGAAAACAGAAGCACGGAGACAAAAGAGCACCCTAACTAAAAAGAACATGGGCAAATTGGTACAATTATTTAAACCTCATAAATGCTGGACGAAAGGAAGAACACAGTACAGCCACCACACTACTTGCAAGATGAAAGATTCAATGATATTCTGACAATGATTTTTTTTTTAAGCTGTATTTTTCTATATAACTTCCTCTTTAAGTGACAATAAAAAATTTACAGAAGACATCTGATCCCTATTGAAAGAGAAATGAAAAACTTTTTCCAACAGACCATGTTTCACTGGAAAAAACCTCACATACATGTTCAGAGAGGCCATGCCATTGGCAGAACTAGACACGTACTGTTTACTTCCCAGAAGTGAAATATTTTATTAAAAAAATATCCATCTATTCAACTTGAAAGATACAATGATCCATGAGCTTTCCAAAGATTAAGTTAAAGCTTGGGAGTTCACATCAACTGAGAGAGAGGATTTGGTTGTTCAGACAGTAGATTTAAACCACCTGGCTCATTCAGCATGCAGAAGCTTTACCTTGTTCTCTACTGCTTTAACATTCTCAAAAGAAGCTGTAGTCTAAACAGCCCCTGCGGTTGTAAACCTTGTCTTTTTTCAGCTCTGTTCCTTTCTTTCTTACCAAGGAGGGATTTTTCCCCATTCCTTCTGTATTTCTCTTAGGGATGTCAAAGGTTTTCAGGGAGTGAGAAGGACAACTGCAGAAGGGTGGGACACAGGAGATAACACAAGATGACAAATCCCATCAACATACAAACTGAGAAAAGATTTGAGAACCAACACAAAGTATTTATTTGCCCTAATTTTTACCTTGATGTACAAAGTATAGATTGGTCTCTAATTTCCATTTCTCAAAAAGGTAGATTTTAGCTCTAAGCTCTGGAGAGCCCATGTACCAGCTCTTGTCCCAAACCATCACAACTGCTATGTCACAAATGCTTCTATGGAGTTATTACTACTGTCTGTGTAACAATACCAACCTATTGTGCAAGTATCTACATGATGCCCAAATTTCCTCAAAAAGGCTGGCAACCAAAGCAGTATTGCAAACTCCATATTTGTATAAAGCTTCAACAACTTCCTAAAGGAGCAGCATTTGTAAGAAAGAACTATTTATTCAGGTCTAATTAAACCTTGCTGAAAGTGATCAAAGAGTCATTAATTTCTTATGATGGAAATAGAATTTTTTTTCTTAGAATGGAAAGCATCCATTACTTTACAGCTTACCAACCCCTATCATACCAGGAACATTCTACCGGGGATATATACTAAAATAGGTATCAGGAAATTATGTTAACTATTAACAGGTGTCAGATAATAACATTAACTTGCTTAAGCCTGACACACAAGACAGAATTTATTAAACTCTTTTTTTTTTTGCTGGGATAGCAGGTACGGTACAATCACGATGCCCCCTAAAGCTGCTAAAATGAGCTGCTGACTCTTATGTTCATGCAGTGAATACATTCTAGATGGGCAATTTCCAAACAGTTGTGGTAGTGCAGCATGTTTTCATTTACAACACACAGTAACTCAGCGTGATTTTAATAGGAGTCTTTCAGATAACTCCCCCTGGCCCTCCTGCCTTTCTTCCAAATCATCTTATCAAATGCTTACACAACCAAAAACTTGGATCTGATGATGACAACACATTCACATGTGACCATGGGGAATGCCTGGAGGTACACAACCTGCACATAAATGTAGCCTGCCTCTCAGGGACACATTATGAAAAAGAGAGTGCCCTCAAACCAGAAGTCTGACCCACACACCATTGGCACAGTTTAGCCACTATCTAATATACTGTTTTCTCAAAAAAAAAAAAAAGTCCCCACACTAACTGTAATAAACTACCTACATCTGTGATCAGCACTTTTATTTTTCACTTGTCCCAAGGCAATGTCTCCTAAAGAACCTTCTCTAGCAGCTCCCTCTTGAAGAGAAGGATGAGAACAAATGACAATCAGACCGTAAACAATGCCTAGAAATAGAGAAGTAATTATCTTACAATCACACAGATTAGCAAGCACCATTCAAGATCAATGTACTCTGTTTGTGTATGTCAATTTATCCACACTTCCAGAAGCCTTTTCTTGCCTGAAAAGGTAGGGTTTGGTTTTGAGTAAAAAAAATTAAAGAAGAAATACTGATACCACACTCTCCTAATATAATACTTTGGCAGGATTCCTCCACTTTTCTATTCCTGCCATAAAGGACAGCATCCTTACTTTGGCATGTCGTACCTGAACCACTCGTGAGAGAATCCAGATCCCAACTTCCCTTTAAAGACTGTGAAACACACAAATCACTCAATGAACACTACACTAGTTCAGGCAACAAGGGCTGAAACTCACATTTTCTATTCCATGAACTATACACATCTCAGTTAATTTTGTGTGACTGAGCATCACTCAATTCCTTTTGTACATCTAGGCTACAACTTTTTTGAACTTGGCATAACCTTTTAGCAGTGGCACTCCTTCTCTGAAGAATGTAGGTCCACCCTTACTGGAGCTTCATGCTCCACTTTGAAAACATTTTCTCTGTCCATCACTAAGCACAAGGGCAGACATGCTAAGCACTAAGAGAGGTGAAGCAAGGATACAAAGGAAGCAAGGTATCCTATGCCTGAACAACAGCTTCAAAGAGAAAAGGACGGTGTCTAACAGAAAGCATTAGAGCTACCTCTACCTGCAAGTAATACCAGTCAATGGAATCAGAGCTGAATGACTAAAACTGTCAGTAAGGCTCTTTTGTTGTCAAGTATACCAAGAGACTAAGTTCAAATAAGTTTAGCCTTAGAAATTCCCAGATTCACGGAACAGTTTTTTCAACGTGTTCACATAATTGAACTAATTGACCTGGGTCCTTTAACAGGTCTTCAGACACCTATTTTACCAAGACCCTACACTAAATTTTAATTGCAAATAATGCCCAGATAACATTCTAATGAGGTGTTTCCAAGAGCAGCATCTTGGAGGCCTATTCTTTGTAGAATGAACAGGGCTCATCTCTAACAACTGGCCTTCAATTTCTTAACATGAGGTGCTATAAGCACATCAAACTGTCAGATACTTGGGGAAGAGGCAGCCATATTCCAGGTAGAAACTTTTTTTGCTGAATATTCTTTTTGCAGAAGAAAACTTATGTTTTAAACATTTTAAATACAAAGACCTGATCTTGTAGCACTAGACACTTCGCCTGAAGACATTATTTTCTTTTTAACCTGATGAATAACTGTACGAAACAAAGTTTCAGAAAGTACAAAGCAAACGGAAGCATGAGTGAGAGGTTTTAGATCTCTGACACTGCACAAGCCAAAACGAGCTATCTTTTGTGGAAGGCAGAAGATGAAGGAACAGCTAGGATTAGATAGTGGGAGTAAATACAAGATAACAGGGAGCCTGAAACAGAAGTGTCTTTACATAAATATTGAAATTGAACAGGGGGAGAAAAGTATCTTCAGGAGATAGGATGTCAGTTTAAGACAATCCTCCATAAGAATGCCTCCTTTACAGCTTTGAAGTAGTGAAGAAACATGCATAAATACCTGAATGTAAAGTATTCAGCAAAGCTTTTCCTCACTATTACAATGAAACAGTAATCAGATTCCTGGTCACGTAATAAATTGTTCTGAATTCCAGGCAAATTCTCAGACTCAATCCAACATGCTGAGATACGCTAACACTACATAACAGAGCCGAGAGGGCCTCAATTCATCTTTTCAGAAAATACAAAGTTCTAATTTTTATACAGAGGCAACTGCTCTGCTAACAAAAAGCAATTCGTACATCCTTGTATTTCCCCGCCTTTTTATAAATCTGGCAGCTATTAACACAATTCCAACTTGCATTTTTTGATGAGGACTACACCAAGACACACATATGCTAGATGTACATTGGCCTACGTGAGTACTTCCTCACACACTTAAAAATTAAAGCCATCAGTGAGGCAGTCAACAACACTTGTTACAGTTGGTAATCCAAATGCGCATGAGCTAGAGACTACCACAGTGCAGAAGGATATATTCCATTAAATTGGCAGGGTTCTAGAATCAACAGAAGTCTACTGAACTTAGGGGATGATAACAAAGCCAATAAAAATACAGCCATATATATATATGACATGGTTTTTCACAAATATTTAGTTCTGCACACTCAATACAACAGTCTGTATGAGACAAAATGGAAAAGGAAAATCCAGTTTTTCTGATGATACATAATAGTTGTGCTAATTCTGTGACAGATCATATTCCAGTCCTTCTCCTCTCTCCATCTTCATCTAAAACTAGGATTTCAGCTTAGTCACCCTTCAACTGCCATTCCCAAGCTTGCTAGACCCCAACAGCTGCTGTCCTACTCAGCCCTATCACATCCAAATCGACACCTCTTCATTTTCAATATCTCAGTCAGATACCCACCACTGTTCATCTTCAAAACAGATTGAAAAAGACAGAACCATAAAGCAGCATTAAACTGACATTAAGCAGATACAAAATGGGTGATAAAAATGGAAGAATGGTGAGTACTTCTCTTTTGTAAGAATGGAGGGATCTAAGAACACTATGAGAAAGCTATGAACCAAGTGACAGGACATCTTGGTAATTGATATTGCTACAAAAGCCACTAAGCAGATGTTCCTGTCTTGACCAACTCACCAGCACTTCAGAAGGAATGGAACCTCTCTCTCTCAACCCATACACATGTCCAAGCACTATCAGCAGCATTTTATCTAGCTGAACAAATCAATGTTTTTTGAAAGCAAAGACTGAAGCTATGCATTAGTATTATTTTTCTTATTTATTCTATAAACTGAACTATTCAAAAAAAGCTTTCACCAAAGACTACACAATCAGTAGGTACAGAGGCAGTTGCATGGACTGGTAAAGTATAATAAGCCATGCACGTTGTTATAGCAGAAAATTCTAATAGGCAGCACTTTCTAACACCAGTTCGTAATTCTATAAAATAAAATTACACCACAGGTATTAATTGGTTTTAATTGAACCAATTATGCCCCAAGAGGTAAAAGACTAAAAATACATACTAAATTATACAAAGCCTTTAGTCTAAATAACACTTGAGACTTAACAAAATACTTGTGGGAAAACATATCGCAGATGGTCAAACAACGTAGCATAGTGATACCCTACACAAACACTATAACTTGAGGATTTTGTTTGTTTTTTTAAGCAGACTCTTGTTTAGAGATCTGAATAGTGTGTACTTGGGTCAAGGCTGAGCAGTTCGCTATATAGACACTGATTTCCCCTCATCCCAAAGAAGATACTCCTTCCTCGACTCAGGATCAAATCCAGGCATTCATCAAAAAGCAAAAATTAGAGATTTCTATTTTCCCCATGAACACCATTTGCAACATGCCCAGGCACGGCGAAGTATTGAAAAGGGAATGTGACTAGAAGCCTTTCTTCCCCCTAGTCACTCATTTAACTATGTCAGTCCATCCTCCATGCTTAGGGCATTACTGGGTCCTACCATCACATTTTAGGCATTACTTCTTTAGAGAAACCCTTTGTTCCTATCAAAGCACTCATTCAGCATTTCTCGAGGCTTTATGAAAGAGAGGAAAAGCAGTCAGTTGTCTAAAGCACAAAGCTACACTTTACAAGAGGTTAAAGGAGACAGTCCTTGACAGCAAGAGGAAAATTTTCAGAACTTGAGGCAACATCACGATTCATTTCATCATGAATCTGGCAATTCTCAAGGTGAACCAGGATAATCATATTACACTGCAGAATCCAGTCTGATGTGACTAAAGCCTGTCTGTCCTTCAGCAACCCACTCCCTCTGAGAGAAAGGAAAAACAAAAGAATGCGTGAAGATCTCAGTATTAGCTACGCTGCTGTGCAGACTTGGTCACCTTCCTGAGGGTGAAGGAGCACAGCACAGGGTAGGAGAGACAGATGTGAACCCCAGAAAGAGAGGCCTGCACTTGCTCAAGGCATAGATGAGCAGGAACATACTAGAGCCTCTCCAGAAGACAGCTTTTTGTTCCTGGTCTGTCATCTACTACCTATGACACAAAGGTAGGGCCTGAGATGGGTTTCCTCAAAACACATGTGCAAAAGCTAACTTGAGGAGGCGTGGGCTGCTCATACCCACTCACATTTTTAAGCTGTCTACAGGTACAGGTAGCTGGGAGTGCCTAAAGAAAAGAATGAGCCAGGCAGTACTCCAAGGGAAACATGGAAAACAGACCAGAAGCAACAAAGTTGCATCAAGTTAAGTTACAGTGCTAAAAAAGAAATTTCCAGAATTTGGGTAGCCAAACACAGGGAGAGGCTGCCCAAAGGAGGCTTAGGAAACATATCTTCAGAGAGCCAGCACAACCCCATGAGATCCTGAGCAGCCCAATCCAACCCCAGAAATGGTTAGTCTTTGGGTGTGAGAATAACCAAGTCACCTGTGCAGCCTATCACAGCCATGGATACACAGCTATAAAGCTCTTTACTAACAATCACCTGGCCATGCTAACACAGTGCCACAGATAAACTCAAGCACCAAAGGCAACTCAGCAACTTGCTGATGTCACTGCCAAGATTAGGCCCCAAGTCTTTTATTTCCCATCACTTCCACAAAAGAACTTTTACTGACCAAGATAAAGGGAGGGATATTTCACATGTTACTGCACAGGGCATAATATAGGGATCTCCACCAACAAACGTTTAAAAGCTTTGTTTCTCAAGTATCCTTAATCCTCTGTCAAAAGCCCCAATTTTTTATTTCTTTAGGCAATACACAGTGTGATAACTATAAGCTATAAACTGTCCATCACTCCATGATGATTTGGTTTAATATTAAGTAAGTTCAATATCACTGCAAACTCTAAGAAGAGATTCAGACTACTAAAGGAAATGCATCCATGTATATTGTATTTGATCAAGTCTCTTTCACTCCTTTCCCAAAGCTTCCTAATCCAAGCAAGTAAAACACTTTTAGTGCTACAGGGTTCCAGGCACCAAATCTGCCTCCTGTCCCCTTTATCAGGAAAAACTCAACTTTTTGAACTGAGAGACCATATGGACTTTTGTTGTCTAAGTTATTCAAGTGGGAAAAAAAATGTCACTGGGCAGGGGGTACCACAAGCAAAGTTAGAGAAAGTCAGTCAGCAGCATCAGAAGGAAAAATGAACAGATTGTCACTGGTTCAGCAGTTGAGCAGCATCATTTCTACTCAGTTTTCCTACTCTACAAAAGTAAATTCATTGCTAATAGAGTCCTCCTGTCCTACCTATGATGAGGCCATGGCAAGCAGCTGACAATCAATCAACTCTTAACACACAGATTTGCTTAACAGCACATATTCCTGGCAACTTCATCACAGCCTTTTCCTACACCATGTATGGTGTAGGAAACCACATCCATTGGGTTATTTAACAAGTGCCATACCACAGTGACGGGTCATGCAACCACCAGTTAAATGCATCAGGATCCTTCAGCCTGGAACAAAGATCACATAGTTCCACGCTGCTCAGGATTTCAGACGCAGTGCACACGTTGTGCAGGGCTGTTCACAACCTCCCCCAGCAGAGGAACTGGACATGAAATAAGCAAATCCCATATACTGAAGGCCCTAAAGAACTGGTTCTTCACACAAACAGCAATTAGGCTGCAAAACTCCTTTCTCCTGGGCACTCATGATAAAACACACCTGAAGCCATTAAATGCAGACCGAATCACAATCCATAGAAACCGCAATGAGCACTGCATGCAGACACCAACAGGCATTGCCCTGTGCTTAAAATTCCTTCTCCTTGGTACCCTCTACCATCCTCAAGATGTGCTGCTTCTTTGGGCTTAGAATAAAATATCCAGGTTATCACAGATTGCCACAAAAGTTTTCCTTTATTCTTTTAAATTAATTAACAGCATACATGCTTCCACAATAATTCTATGGCAAGTGACCAGCTGGAGGTTCAGGAGCCAGAAAGCAACAAGATACAGACAGGACCATCCGGAGTTCTATGCTCCAGATGCACAAGCCTGAGAGGCACACAAAAGTTTTGCAAATTCACTGCACTAGGTACAGTCATACTATCCTCAGAAATACAAACACCACGATCCACAATACGCTTGTTTTGATGGCAGGCACATTCGGGAAGCCCAAATGTTTTAATGAACACTTTTATTAAAAGCCAGATCTGCCCATTTATTAATTCCTACACCCTGGCTCCCCACTGAAAGAATTAGGTGTTTTACAGCACTGCATGCATGGCCAGGAGCTTGTCAGAAACCATTGTAGGAAACTCTCAGTTGTTCTGTCATTAAGAGATTAGTTTGAGAAAATGCTCTGCAAGTCAGCCTAATAGTTTACTCAATCCTTAATCCTATTTTACAAGACCTAGACTTACCACTATTCAGTGTCAGAACCCAACAGGACACCTGGTAATGTTAAACTATGTAGACCATAGTAAGAGAAAAAAAAAGCCAAAGACTTTAAAAAATATATATATTTCCTCTTACATCCCTCACACACAGAGACTTTTCCAGACTTCTGGGACACAGGGCATTGGTCAGTACTACAATTATTTTGATGGCCAGAGGACCACTAGTGAAACACAACATAAATGTGCAGCATAAAAGCTCCCAGTGGCTGTGTTCAACCAGCGGGTGAGGTTTCAGCAGCTTTTCCAGGCCAGCAGCCTGGCTCTGCAGGATGCAGGCCTCCTCTGCCCAGGCTGCTGCTAGCAGGCTCTCACCCAGGCCCTGGACAGAGGGTTGGTGTCACAGTTCCCAGAGAGAGGCACAAAAAAAGGGATGCTCAGACCGGCAACCCGGCACCAACCTAATGCACGCTCTGCTACTTCACGCACTGCAGGTCTGCCGAACAGCTGAGCTGGCGGTTCACGGATACCTCAAAACATGCAGGAAAATTCTCCAGAAAGACGAGATTCGGGAGCAGTTTATTTACAGATAAACACTTTTGTTAGTGACAGCAGCTCAGTGCATCAACCTCACAGCCTGACTGCATCCTTCTCTGGGATCCCCAACACAGGATGGGCATTGACCTTTTGGAACGAGTCCAGAGGAGGCCACCAAATTGATGAAGAACCTCTCCTATGTGGAAAGGCTGAAAGAACTGGGATTGTGCAGCCTGTAAAACAGAAGGCTTAGGGGTGACCTAATGGCAGCCTTATAGTACCTGAAGAGAGCTTAAAGGAAAGATGGAGCTAGACTATTTACATGTAGTGACAGGTCAAGGGGAAATGGGTTCATGCTAAGAGCACGTCTAGATTAGAAAAAAATTCTTTAAGGGTGGTGAGGCACTAGAACAGGTTACCCAGTGAAGTTGTGGCTGCCTCATCCATGTAAGTGTTCAAAGCCAGGCTGGATGCAGCATTAAGCAACCTGGACAAGTGGAAAGGGTCCCTGCCCACGGCAGGGAGGTTGGAACCAGAGGAACTTTAAGGTCCCTTCCAACCCCAACCCTTCTACGATTCCGCGATTGCCACAAGCTGTCCCCGGCTGCGCCCCAGGGTCCCGGCCACCGCCGCCCCCCCGCC